>NDXB01008412.1:59538-87510 GCA_002631895.1 Agapornis roseicollis | reverse complement strand
GGTGCACAGTGTACCCTGATGCCATCAAGCTGTCAAGGGGTGGAACCCATCTATATTTCTGGAATAACAGGAGGATCCCAAGAGTTGACTGTACTGGAGGCTGAAATCGGTCTGACTGGGAGAGAATGGCAAAAACACCCCATTGTGACTGGGCCAGAGGCTCCATGCATCCTCGGCATTGACTATCTCAGGAGAGGGTACTTCAAAGACCCAAAAGGGTACCGATGGGCCTTTGGTATTGCTGCTTTGGAGACTANTGGCAAAAACACCCCATTGTGACTGGGCCAGAGGCTCCATGCATCCTCGGCATTGACTATCTCAGGAGAGGGTACTTCAAAGACCCAAAAGGGTACCGATGGGCCTTTGGTATTGCTGCTTTGGAGACTAAGGAAATTGAGCAGCTGTCCACCTTGCCTGGTCTCTCAGAGGATCCTTCCATTGTGGGGTTGTTGAAAGTCGAAGAACAACGAGTGCCAATTGCGACCACAACGGTGCACCGGCGACACCCTATTAAATAGAGAGCATGTATTTAACTGTCAACAAACTGCATGGCATTCAGTAGGTGAGCCAGGGTCATATGAAGCCAGACAGAGAGTCAGTCTGCATTGTATCAGGATAGAGTTTGTACTCTGCCTTGAAGTCTCAATCTAAATTATTAAATTGTCAGTACGCCAAGTGTCTGCTGAGTTTCTGTCATAGTGCCAGGTTTAATTCTGAATCAGACCTCATAGATGACTTACAAATCCTCTTTGCATAGCTCCTTAAATACAGATGCTCTTTTGTGGAAGGTTATTACCAGGAAACCCCCTTATCCAGTTAATTCCATGCAAAATGAAGCCTTGTGATGGAACTTAGCCACTTCCTATAGCCCACTTGGCTTCATAGCGTGTACTCCACTGCCATCCAGTGTTAAACACAAGATTATTTACCTAAAAATACCCCAGTCTCTGCTGCTTTAATCCTTCAGTTCCTGGTTCACCTCTTCAAGTTTACAGTACATGTTACAATATCCACCTACTTACTATTTTAAACTGGTTTAGAAACATTCAATTTTTAATTCAGTTACTAATTTCAAATGCTAGAAGTAGGGAAGGAAGAGGATCACAGTGATCTGAGAAAAAAATGAAAGATCATTTGAATTCTGTTTATCTTAGTAGCAGTTAAAATAAATTGCAATGTGCTCCCTGCTCATTCATTGTTTGGAGGGGATGCCTGTATTACCTGGAGGACATGCCTCTTTCAATCTTCAGATTTTGTTGACAGAATGTTTTAAAAAAATATTACTACTTTTTTTCCCATTTGAATAGACAGACAGAGGAAGAGACCATGGCATTTCGTTTTGCTGTCTTTAATGATAATGATCTTCATTCAGTGTTGATGTACTCCATTTTTTTTCACAAGCACTAGTAGTTTGGACTCGCACTTCATGGACATTCTTATCTAGTATGCATTACTTCTGAAAAAATATATGAAGACAACAACTAAATGAGTGACATATGAGCTTTAACTTCACAGCCTTGTAATCCTACCTGTGAAGGCTTGGAAATCTAGATCAGGACCACAGCAGGAGCCAAGAAAGATCTAGAAATCAAAGCAGAGCTGAGAGAGGCCCAATACAAGGGAGCCTCTTGGGCTGAAGTGGGAAGTGAAATCTGCTCTGCAGGAGAAGTGCTGTCAGAGCTCTAAGGATCTTCTGGGAAGCTTCACCCGGCATTCCAAACCCCTTGGTTCAAGATCCCATCTGACCTCAGGCTCAGGCACCAGCTCTGGGCAGAGCTATGCTGGAGGACCCATCTTCAGTCCTGTCTCCAGCTGCTGCTTTAGTGTTGCTTGGCTTTTCTGGGCTGACACTGAGCTTAAGATGTCACTTTGCCTTGCTTGATGAGCACAGGCCTGTCACTCAGCATGTGGCTGTCAGCACTGTGCTCCCACAAGCTCTCTGGCACGGACCGTGGAAGCCATCTCACTATGCCTGGGACCAGCTGCTGGAGGAGGCTGCGCTTTGGGAGTAAGCACATGGCAGAGCCCAGGGGATTCAATGGTGTGTAGCTGAGTTCATGGTATCTTTGAGTCAGATCATTAAGATGGTCTCTTCTGTCTGAAACAGGTCATGGGTCCCCAGGCTAGCGTATGTGTTGCTTGTGCCAGCTAGTAGCCTCACTTGCTTTTTACTGCTGGGAAAAACTGCATAACAGTCAGAGACATTGACAACAAAATTCCTATCTTGAGCCAAAAGCTCAAGGTTAGGCTGGACGGAGAACACAGCATTGTACTCCCAAATCAGTGAATTTCTTATGTGCAAGATATTCTGCTAGTACACACACTTTTAATTTTTAATGTATTAAAAAAGAGACCTGCTTGTATTAGCAGAATGTATTAAACTAGTAACCAAGAACAAGCAAAAGGCTGAGGTACTAAATGCCACCTTTGTCTTAGTCTTTAATAGCGAGACCAGCCATTGTTGGGGTACTCAGTCCCCTGAGCTGGATGGCAGAGATGGGGAGCTGATTGAAGTCCCCATAATCCAGAAGGAAATGGTTAGTGACCTGCTCCACTTAGATGTACACAAGTCTATGGAGCTGCATCTATGGAGCTGCATGGATTCCAAGCAAGAGTGCTGAAGGAGCTGGCAGAGGACCTCATCAAACCACTCACCATCATCTATCAGCAGTTCTGGTCTAGTGGACAGGTCCCAGAGGATTGGAGGTTGGCCAAAGTGACACAACTCTACTACAAAAAACTACAGGCCTGTCAGTTTGCTGTGGTTTAAACCCAGCCACGCACCTCATTCACTCACTCAACCCCCCTTTCTTGCCCTCCCCCTGCTCCCGGAGGGATGGGGAGGAGAATCAAAAGAATGCAACTCCCACAGGTTGAGATAAGAACACTTTAGTGACTAAGGTATAACACAAATCACTACTGCTACCACCAATAATAATAATGATAAAGGAGATAACAAGGGAAGAGAACACAGCACCTCACCAACCATCAACAGATAACTCACCCCACCCTGCCTGACCGAGAACTGATCAATACCTCCTCCAACCCCCCAGAGAACTAGCCCTTCTGGATAACTCTCAGTTACATCCTGGGCATGACGTACTGTGGTAAGGAATACCTCTTTGGTCAGTTTGGGCCAGTTGTCCTGTCTCTCCTTCCTCCGGGCCTCCCCTCCTTCCTGGCAGAGCATGGGACTCAGAAAATCTTTGGTCAGAATAAACATTACTTAGCAACAACTGAAAACACTGGTATTGTCAGCTGTGTTCCCAGACAGAGTCAAAACACAAAACTGCACCAGCTACTAAGAAGGAGAAAAATTGACTGCTGCTGCTAAACCCAGGACACAACCTGACCCCACAGGGAAGGTCACAGAGCAGATGATCCTATGTGAGACATTAAAAGCACATGTGGAACAATGGAGGGATCAGGCCCAGTCAGCATAGGGTCATGAAGGGCAGATCCTGCTTGACCAAACTGATCTTCTACGATAAGGTGACCTGGCCAGCTGATGATGGAAATGCTGTAGACATTGTCTGTTTGGACATTAGTAAAGCCTTTGTCACATGTTTCCCACAGCACTCTCCTGTAGAAACTGGGGTCTCATGGCCTGCATAGGATGATTCTTCAGCGGGTTGAAAACTGGCTGGATGGCAAAGCCCAGAGAGCGGTGGTAAATGGGTCACATTTAGTTGGTGACCAGTCACTAATGGTGTCCCTCAGGGCTTGGTATTAGGGCCAGTTCTGATCAATATCTTCACTGATTATCTGGATGAGGAGATTGAGTGCACCCTCAGTAAATTTGTGTGGACAACACCAATTTGGCTGGGAGTGTTGATCTGCTGGTGCATGGTAGGGGATGTAATATACTCACTCAATGCCATGCTCTTTGGCCCAAGTGTCTATAAGGTTGTTCTAGAAATGAGTCTCATTGTCTGACCCAGTTCTCTATGAGGTGCTGTGTAGCCACAAGGTTTGTTTTTCAAGGCCCACAATAGTGTTGTGGGCAGTGGCACGGGGCACAGTGGGAAGGCTCTGCAGATTGATCTGGACAGGCGGATTGATGGGCTTTGGCCAGTGGTATGAGATTCAACAAGGCAAAGTGCCAGGTCCTGCACTTGGGGCACAGCAACCCCATGCAATGCTCCAGGCCTGGGGAAAAGTGGCTGGAAAGCTGCCCAGTGGAAAAGGACCTGGTGGTGCTGATTGATGAAGCTGAACATGATCCAGTTTGTGCTCAGGCAGCCATAGAAGGCCAATGGCATCCTGGCCTGTATCAGAAACAGCCTGTTCAGCAGGGCCAGGACAGTGATCATCCCCTGTACTGGGCACTGGTGAGGCTGCATTTCAAATCCTGTGTTCAGTTTTGGGTCCCTCACTAC
Organism: Agapornis roseicollis; assembly: GCA_002631895.1. Taxonomy (NCBI): domain Eukaryota; kingdom Metazoa; phylum Chordata; class Aves; order Psittaciformes; family Psittacidae; genus Agapornis; species Agapornis roseicollis. The sequence continues at coordinate 83,131 of NDXB01008412.1, read as the reverse complement.
AAGAGGGACATTGAGGCCCTAGAGCAGGTCCAGAGAAGGACAATGGAGCTGGTGAAGGGCCTGGAGAACAAGTCTGATGAGGAATGGCTGATGGAACTGGGAGTGTTGAGTCTGGAGAAGAGAGGGCTCAGGGGGAACCTTATCACTCTCCAGAACTACCTGAAAGGAGGTTGGAGTTAGGAGGTAGCTGGTCTTTTTTTTGCAAGTAACAAGCAAAAAGACAAGAGGGAACAGCCTCAAACTGCACCAGGGGAGGTTTAGGCTGGATATAGGAAAAAATTCTTGACTGAAAGCATAATCAGGCATTGGAACAGGCTTCCCAGGGAAGTGGTGGAATCACCATCCCTGGAAGCATTTAGAAAATGTGTAGATGAGGCCCTTAGTAACATGGTTTAGTGATGGACTTGGCAGTGATGGGATACCAGTTGGACTTGATCTTAAAGGACTTTTCCAACTTACTTGATTCTCTGATTTTTCTTCAGAAGTTAAAAAGCCTAATTTTGAAAAACAAGTGCAGAATCAGCAGCTTCACTAAATGAACACCTTAAATTAAATAGAGATAATAAATTATATAAATCAGCATTTAAGTAATGACTCATCCTAGCTTTTCTATAACGTCAATATTATTTTCCCTTTTACATGTGTAAAAGGAACACTGTAGAGAAAATCAGTGTTTTTAGAGTAAAGATCATTGCCTTTTCAATTGACACTTGTAAATCTTGATTTTCACATTGACAAGCTGTAGGTAGAACTCCTGTTGACTACAGTTATTCTGAGGTGTGGTCACAAACAGAAGAAAAAAAACCTTAGCCATATGTACTGAATTAGAGCTAACCCCTTGAAGTAACCAGTTCAACATGAGTTTCTAATGCAGACCTGTAGCTAAGAGAGTAAATGTGATCCTTGCATGTATAATTAGACAAATATCAAACAGAATATGAAAATAGCACTGGCTTTAGAATAAAAACCATGTAGTGATGCCGTTACTTGGCACATAAGTTTTTCTGCAGAATGAGCAATGAGTAAAGATGTATCAAGGATGTATTACAGTGAGTGTGCTCTGTTTATGCCCTTCCTCCCCACACACATCCCTGTGAGTTTACAGTTAAAGTTCTGTCTAACTCATAGTCTTGATTGCATGCAGTGATTTGTTTGATCACCATGAAGACCAAAATACTGTGTTGTGATCATAAGGCTGCTGTACTTGATTCGCCATCACATCAGTTCTTCAGCCCAGGTTGAGTTCCTTTTAAAATACAGCGTTTAACGCTGCAAATTATTTTATTCAAAAGAAATCTGACTGTCAACCTTCGAAGTCTAGGATTGGTTGAATTACAGATAATGACGTGTGTGATTCCTTTACCAAAGGAGTTACCCTGTTTCAGAAAGATGTCAAATTATTGCTCTGCAATAGGCTGCAGTCACTTGAACATCTTCTCTGCAGCATCTGACACAGACATCAGAATAGGCTGTTAGTCTAGTAAGCTTATGCTTTCACAAAGGCATGAGCCTTAAATTTCCCCAGCCAGTTAAACATACTGTAAAACAGCACTCAGAGAAAGCTGGACTTCTATATAGCTGAGCGAGTTGCAAATACAAATCCACTTACTTCAGAACAGTTATCTTGACCTAAAATTCTCAAGATATTGAGCCAATATCGTCAACAAGTTGGATCCTTTGCTTATCTGGCTCTGGATCTGTTTGGAGACATATTCTTTTCACATACTATTTTCATATACAGTTTTAACCTCCTGAAGCAATCCAATGGTGATGCATAAACTGTGTACAATGGCACAGCTATTGAAATTAACTCCCTTTCTTCTTGTTCTGATCTTCAGGTCATAGTTTAGCTAAATATGAATTCAACTGTAAAGGTGAAACAGAAAAGGTGATTATCCTAGCTGAAGGAATGGCAGCCAGAATTCAAATACACACATTCCTCACTCTATAGACTGCTGCCCTGAAGATAACAACAAAAACTTAACACAGCTAGCAACACAATTGATTTCTAAATATGTGATTACAGCAGAAGTCAGGGAATGTTACCAGCTCCTCAATCATTGATTACACCACAAGAAATTTCAAATACTTATACCATGGGGTTCTCAAATCAGGGAATCTCAAAAAAAAAAACCAACCCTTATTTTATATGTAACAATAGTGCATAGTGAAACAGAGCAATGTATGAAAGTAAATGAAGTGGGTTCAAGGACTTGTAGACCTTGAATAATATTTAATTCACTGAATGTAATGTATCTTAGTTCAAAGCACTGCAGAGAAAAAGTAGTAAGTGTATACAGGTTTCTTCTTTTCCAAGAATACAAACAGTGAAACACTACCTGATGATTAATGAACACTTTGAAATGTTTTCAGTTTCTCCCTCAACTTCTCTTTGTTGTGACCATTAGGTTATATAATATAATTATATTTACTAGCCAGAGTCTCGCTTATGTAAAAAATACCTAGCTTTAGAAACTGCACCCAAGAAGACTGTTCAGACAATGAGGACTTCACATGTCTGAGGCAAAGGAGGATAATCACACAGTGTCTTCTCAATGGAGAATCCTTGGAACAGCAGCAGATGGATCTAATAATGTAGTATGTAATAAAGTGATAATGTAATTTTTGTAATAAAAGACCTACATTTTGGAACTTTTGTGTCTTTGATTCGTATCAATGTAAATTAGGATTTGTGTGGGTTTAAACAGATGGCACTACAGAAACATTGTGTGAAAAGTTACAACTGTAACTGATGCTGTGACTTTAATTTTGACATTTTAGAGTACGTAATGAAGATTTTTGAAAGGTTTAGAACATTTAAACTTTGAAGGCCTGCACAACTCTAAAGCTTTCATATTTATATATGCATACATATATACGCATCTGTGTGTGTACACACACACACACACACACACAAGTTGTTATGTTTTAGGGACTCACAATTGTGCCACGATACATAATGGCTGTAAATAGGCAATATAATTCACATGTGGATATACCAGCTATTGCTGCCAGCAATTAGCCCATTTTTTGTAAACGTTTGCCATCTAGAGGACATATCAGGAAGCACTAAGACATACTGCCTTAATGTAAAACACATCAAGTGGATTTTCTGGATGTTGGTAGGCATAGTTAGTTCATAGACACAGTATTGTCTTTAATGTATTTTCTGTTTAGCTTTGTTGACAATATCATATTGAAAGTGTGGAGCTGATGTTTCCCCCAGACAGAATTACTTTGTCAAATTTGTTATGTGAGTGTGTAATCTGAGCCTGGTTACAGTGAAAAGGGATTTTTAAAACATTCATAAAACATAGTGACAATAAGTACTTTTAATTCTTTTACAATATAAAGATTGTTTTGAAAGCCCTCTCCTCTTTTGCTGGTGGAGCAAAGGTTAAATAAGCAGTAAAAAGTATGTTCATTGCAGAGACAGGACTCAATATTTATGACACAGAAAGGTAAAAAATTGTTTTCTTTGAAAGTCAGCCCTTTTTATTCTTACAAAAATATCTCAAACTCGATTTTCCCCTGCTACCCCACTGGAAAAAGCTGACTGCTACTTCTCATTTGTTCATATTAAATAAGAAAAGTTGCATGGAAATATATACCTTTAAAAGATTAAGAAACTTCTTCACAGATATTTGGCAGCCTTTCCAGCAAAGCTGCAGAAAGACCAGCAGTGCTATAATTTCAGCAGTGCCTGTGAAGTAGTTACTGTTCTTTTATTTCTTTCTCTTCATCAGAAAGTCCAATTTATGGTTTTGGGTTTCTCCTTCCCCTCCTTTTCTCGTCAGGATACTTAGGTTCCATTTTCACCCTAAAAAAATCTCTATGAAAATATCTTTCTGAAATGCAGGAAACTTTATCTTCCACCATTTAAAATGTAAGAGGGAAGAAAATCTTTGCCAGGGTAGGCCTGATCATTTTAAGGGTAATGTGGTATTCAAGTACAGATATTGGGTTTATATCAAGTTTTAATCCCTTTTTCTCCCATCCTGGCCCGGTCACTCAAGAGGCTTTGATAAGAATAAACTGGTACCTGACAATGCACGTATTCTTTCTCTGGAAACATTTTCTTTGGCAATTCAGAATAACCTGGTTGGTACAATGTAAAAAGAGCAATAAGGTTACTTGCTGCTGAATTTCCTAACTAGAAGATGACTGGTGCCTCATGCTCTTTAAGGTTAGGTCTTGATGACTACCTATACTGGTTTGCTATTGCTACCTACATGTTGTTGCAGTGGGTGCTGCAGCACTGTCCATAGGCAGGTGTTGGAGGTTAAAGGCCAGAGCTCGAGCCAGCTCACCAATGTCCATGCCCTGTCTTTTCCATAGGAAGGTGCCCCTGAAGCATGTTGAGAGAGACACCAAGTTCCCAGGCTCTAAGCCTAGATCTAAGTCCACCGATCTAGCATTTTCAATTGTTACAGCTGAGATAGTAAATTATAATCTGAGCCTTGCTCCCCCAGCTTGGTGCTCTTGGAAGCTGGAAGCTGTTGTAAGATAAAAGACTCACCACTGACCCAAGAAAGTGTTAAAATACCTTGGAAGAAGCACCAAATACACCAGAATCCAAGGGGAGAAATCCCTCACTCTGTTTTCAATGTTTTGGTTTTATATTCCAGAGAGGCCAGAGGAAACAGATATTGATGCTGGGATTAGGGTTTTTAAAAGTATTTCTTATTAAACAAATTTAAGTTCATTTTCTCTGCATCAGAAAGAACAAGTTAGAGTAGCAAATAAAATGTACTCAGAGATTTCTTCTCCCTCTCGCCACACGTCTGGGTTAAAGCATCAGCCAGAAACAGGCTGCTTGAGGTACTGAGGAAACAGAACTGGCAACCATTCATTTTGCACTTCTGATGGCTCCCAAGGCTTGTTTGCACCACCTTCTCAGAGCAGAATGGCAGGAATGGTAGAAATAGACTGTATTTTGGAATTCTAAATGCAGAAACTGAAAAAACGACACTATAGCAGTCATCATTTATTTTGAGAATTGATTTCACTCTGTTACTGGATTAGCAAGCCTGAAGATCTACAACCAAACAAAGCAGCCAGGGCTCCAGAGTAGCTGTCCGAGGACTGCTTGCTACAGCAGGCCAAAAACTGCCACCCCACTCCTAACCCTGAAGTAGTGGCTGGGAATGGGATGCCATGCAGACTTCAGGTGGCTAAAATAATGCAGAAACTGCAAATCATTTTGTCATTTTGTTTCCAACTTATATATCAAGCACTTAACTGTGTACTTCCTCAGTATGAACTTAAGACTTTTCTTTAAAGACTTTTCTTTACAGACTTTTCTTTAAAGTGGTAACACTTCCAGATTAAGATGCAGGTGGAAGAGACAGAACATCCATTTACAAGTGCACCAGGCACAGCTGGTAGGCATTGGTGGTGGATGTGGGATCCCTGTGTGGAATCAGGTCTGGGACTGCCCTAAGCACTTGTTTATTGTTTTTTCAATACCACAATCAGTAACTAAAAGGTTGTTAATTACCAATAAATAACTTTGATGGAAATTCCCTTACACAAAGATGTTTGTTGCCTGTGACAAGACAGATAGGTCAAAAGCCCTTTAAGAGATTTTTTCCTAGAGGCTTTTTGCTGGACAGAGTGAGGAAATTTTATGTTCATTGGAAGGGTAGGTACAGTGCCCACATAGCTGACTTGTTGCTTGCCTGATCAAGGCACAATGGTGCTGCCATCAGCGACTTGCTCACTTTCCAAGAATGCACTATCATCTGCCTCTTCCATGAAGCACGAGTGATGGCAGCTCTGCAAGCTCACTCATTAGCAAGTGAGTTAAGTCTCATCGAAGAAGTGGCAAGGCAATTGCAGAAGACTTACATGAAGGGAAAGTGATGTATCTGTACTGAGTTGTATCTCGCAGAACTTGTTTTGGTGGAGTCCATATATAATGTTTTCACCATGTAAACTTACCAGACTTAATCACCCTAATAATTTTCAAAAGGAGAAAATGAATCCTACCCTTAAGGCCTAGGGCACAGAGCTTTATGGAGAGTTAATTTTCTTTGTAGAGCATTTTTTTTTTGTGTCTTGCACTATGATGCACAAACAGCTGCAAATAAATAACACTTGTTGTATTTTCCATTCCTTAAAAAAAAATGGTGACAATTCAGGCTCCACCTGGGTTAAAGAATTTTCTTTTGGTCTCTCTCTTCAGATGAAGTAGATAACAACTTGGTTTTGCAGCATTCACTGCTCTTGCTTACTCTTGGTCCAAAACAGAGTTCTCTCCACACCCAGGTACCCAGGAGATAAAGAAACTTGCAAAGACAGTAAAGCAAGATGTTTAAGTTAAGAGAAGAAGGTCCTAGCCTGGGAAATTGTCTCACACTGTGAGTGCGAGTGACCTTAGACCAAAAAGATCTTTCTTCTAATTCTCCAACCAATATGAATAACAATATTGACACCTGCTGTAAATCAACTTAACAGCCATAGATAAAGATTGTATGTAAGTGTTTCTACCACATGAATTCAGAAATCTGGGCCTTCCATTTTTTTTTCAGGTGAATTGGTCCAGAGGAATACAAACTCTTAAGATCAAGGATGTGAAAAAGCAGCAATTATTTGTTGATACTGCCAGAGAAATCTTGGTGGAAACATCTGACCAAAACTTTGTACCATTTTCCTATGGAAAATGAGAGCTCGCAGCTTGGCGGTAGCTGAGAAAGAACTGGGACCACCAGTGAAAAAAACCCCACACTAGAAATATATTTATTGTTGAAATTTTTAAATACAATTATATACATTGTAAACAACAAACTCTAAATTAGAAGAAAATACAGCTTTTTCCAGATATTTACTCTACGTTGGATACTTTCTTCCTGCAATCATTCATTTTCTCATTTTTTTCCAATGTATAGAAAGTTTATAGTTTTATGTAGCATATATCATAAAGCTAGATTTACAAAGAAGCTAAAAGAAATTGAGCATTCAAAATCCCAATATTCCCAGTTTCTTTGCAGATCCTACTTATACTGTTCTGACTACTACAACCAGGAGTTAGGTAGTTTTTGTACTTAATGAGTTGTACAGATGTGTATTAGTTGTATCAAAAACATCCTTTCCCTACAAAGTCTCTAGTGCTGTTCACTGCTAATGTATTTAAAGGAAAATAATTCTTTTTTTTTTTTTTTTTTTTTTTTTTTTTTTTTTTTTTTTTTTTTTTTTTTTTTTTTTTTTTTTTTTTTTTTTTTTTTTTTTTTTTTTTTTTTTTTTTTTTTTTTTTTTTTTTTTTTTTTTTTTTTTTTTACTTTGCATTGATTTGCAGCAGTTTTTTTTTTTTTTCCAACACTCCTTTCTCAATAGGAATGTAATTAATTCTTCTTGTTCAACAATTAATTAGTTCACAGTTTCTACTTACCTATTGAACATGCATATTGACAGCTCCTTACTTGAAGAGGAAAGACACAAGGAAATAGCACACATTTTAGTCACACTTTGCAAAGATAAGTCTTATCAATATTATACAGTATGTTTCATGAGAGAATTGTACTCTTCTATGAGTTGTTTCTTCTCATTTAATTTTTGCAGTATGGCATTCATTAAGTATGAGGCAAAAGGAAACTGAAAAAGAAACATAGTGAGAAAAATGATCATTGAATTTTATTCTCTTCATGTGAAAAACACGTACTAAATATCTTTAAACCTTTAGATTTTACTCACTTCTGACAACTACCACACATGCACACATCTCATCTTTAAAGTTCACCTGCATGGTTAGTGTCTGAAAATTTGCTCTCTATCATAAAAATGATAAAAGAATGGAGTAAAATGAAAAAAGATAAACACCTTATTGAACAATTCATGCTTTACTGGCCATGTTAATGATGTAAACTGCAGTACCAGCATCTCTGTCATTCATCTTCAATCAGTTGATCAATAAAAGGTTACAGTCATCTCTAGGGCATGCAGGAATGGTAGTGTATGTATGTTTACTATTCTCAGGAGGATGAGACAGAACTACTAATACAGCTCCCAGTGCTGTGGCAAATTCCTTAAACTCACATGGTTAAAATTGTAAATAAAAAGCCACAACGCAAAACAAAACCCAAACCCCAGAAACTCCAATTGCATACGACACAAACAACTGCTCCTCTAAAACATGATACCAAAATACGGTGTTTATATGTTTATAAAGAAAAGTGAAAATCTCTTTTACATCTTCTGTAATACAAAAATGTATTTTCACAATCAATGTCTTCAAAGAAAGAGATTTGGTGTATTTTTCAGTGTCATTGCTTTAATGCTTAAAGTGGTTTTCTTTCCCAATCTTTGTGTATCAGTGCACTGTATGCCGGGAAGTACTTTTGAAGGTGGTACAAAACACTAGTCATTGCAGCTCCACCCAAGAGTGGTCAGTGCTATGACAGAGAACAGAACAGATTTTGTTCACCCTTAGAGAATCTCAGTAGCTTCACAGTGCTGTCAGCTTTCTTGACCTTTTAGTGAGACCAGTGGTGACCAAGGGGTCAGTCACCCACAACAATAATCAGAAGAAGAAAGAATTTACCTTAATAAGGCCACCATAAATAATTTAGGTTAAGTACAGCATTAGGTTGAGCAGGTCAAACACTAGCTTCCTCTGCTTTTCACAACTATAGTTCAAGGCAATATTTTTGCATCTAGAGCCACTTTCTAGTTCCATACTTGAATATCGCTGTTCTGATTTTATTTTTTTTTTTTTTTCACTTCTCTGTTCCATCTTTAAAAGAAAATTTGTTACTATACCAGATAGAGTACTGCCTGTTTCCTAGATATATATATAAAAAATATCTACAGCAAACAAAAAACCACAGACTACAAATGCATCAAGCACAAATGCTAGTGTAATGTCTGAACTGATACAAAGGTATGAATCTATACACTGATTTTTATAATTACTAACAAGCCAGGAAAAAAGAGTCTAAAATGGTAGCTAGGAAAATTTGTTAATAGCAAGCATCTGTCATTAAGTGACTGTAATGGCAATCCTTCATCTTGCTCAACAGTCACTTTGCAGCTACAGAAGCGGGACGATGAAGGCATTATTTCCTTTTTACTCAGAAAAGGAGGTTTTGAAGGGCTGGTACTTGCTGCTAGACATGTCTCCATCTGTCATAAATAACTTCTGTCAATGATAATTTTCTACTAGTCATCTGCAACTGTCAGCTTTCTTCTATATGCTATTGCGGTGACTTTTGGGGGAATAGAGGGATCCAATTCTGTGAGCACAAATCTATTCAGAGTAATAGGAGACATAATCTTATGTGAAATTTTGTGACACTTACTTGCTAGTGTGCTTTAAAAATACTGAATCCAGCATCCTGCTCACTCTAATTGCTCTCTTTCCTTGGCTAAATATGTTTTTTATGAGAACACTATACCATTATCTCAAAGCCTCTAATTCTTCTTACCTAGCTTGACTACATTCATTTCTGATACATTTCACTTCCTTAATGTTGTGCCTGAGATGAATGATTTCTTATTGATGTCTCTGGCTCGTATCATTCTAGCTACATTTTACTTGCTGCTCACTACTCCCTGTGGCTTCCATGTCATAGCAAAGTGATCTTTCAAGAACTCTTTCCATTTAAATCATCCATTTAAAGAAAGAGCATTTGAAAGTTGAACATAACGTCATTCTTTCAACATTTGTTGTTTTCAGAGAAAGTGCTGTATGTTTTTATCCGTTTTTCTTTCCATACAGACACCCAGAACTGGATGATCTCTACAGTCTTCATCTTTAATAGAAATCTGTCAGATTTACTTTTAATGATGGCTCTGTAACTGTCCTGGGAAGCTTTCCTCTACATTTCTCCCCAGAACTTCATAACTGTTGAAGATGTCTCTACTCCAAAGTATTCCTCCCAGCTTCCAAACCTGCCATATGCTTGGGGAAGGCTTTGGGAGTTTAGTGAGTGCTAAGTGCACACCTAATAAGTAAAAGCTTGTTTATACTACTGACAATTATATATTTTAATACAGAATGATATTTCCTCCAAATGTTTTCTATTTATCTGTGCCACAATCAATTTATCTGAACACTAAGCATTAACAGTGATAGTGATCCTAAATCACTACATTATGGTGGGCTTTAAGAGAAGTAGTATTTAATCAATTTGGTTAAAGTCAGAGTATTTGTAAGTGCAAATTACATATGGATTTAAAGATTTTTATTTATTTCTTTATCTTTAACAGAATTGCAGATCTCTTCTTTGATACTAGAAAGACATATGAATGAAATGGCTATTTCTTAACTTATCAGACAGATATCTTGGTGTATGGCAACTGTAAGGTAATGTGATCCTAAAGAATCATGAATGCTGACAGGTATTTCCATTTCTCTCACTTATTTATTCTCACCCTGAGAATATTTCTTTTAGAGATCCCTTCTGTAAAAAATAAACTACTACTGTTCATCAGTCTTACACAACTGAGTCTCACTCAACACCAGGGCATAAGTATACACTGATGTGCAGTGAAAAGATTCACAATGAATGAAAGGCAATGTTGTTATTCTAATGAGACATAGTGTCTCCATTTGCAGTGTACAGCATTACTTTGACTCTGCTTCACAAAGCCAAATATGTGTTAACATAAAAATAAAAGTACTTAATTTCTGGAATACACATATTAGCAGTTACACCTGTTTAAACCTCCTCATATGGCTCATCAGTGTAACACATTTGCCCAACAAAATGATCAAAACACTGCAGAGCTGCCTCAAATTGAACTGAGGCACAAAGAATAACATGAAATAAAATTAAAGTAACTCAGATCATAATGACCAAAACTTCCTAACTTCAATCTAAAACAAAAGTCAAAGTTTTTTTTAAAAAAGCACCAACAACAGAAATGCTTCATTTCACTTTTCACTGTTGTTCTTTGTGCATTCTATTTTGTGATGGCTGCATATACATTATATAAATTTGTATGTGCCTGTCTATATTCTTATCCTGAGTAATCAAGCCAACCTTGCCTTGTTCTCAGTCCAGGACAAGTGATATTGTTCTGTTTGTGTGCATGACATATAAGATAGATTTATACTATAATGGACTGTAAATGCATGGGACTGAGCTGTTATTTTTGTAATGACAAGAAAATCATGGTCTGATGTCAATGTGAAGCTCAAAAACTGCTCAAACCCGCTGGGTAACTCAAAACCGCTGAGGATGGTGGCAGTGGGCAGTGTGTGCACGTGTGTTTGTACACGAATGAATACATACGTGTGGGTGTTAGCAGAGGACAGCAATAAGCAGAGAAACATGTTCAAAAAGGAGAAGACAGGCTGGAGTGAGACTAATGAAAGCAAAGCAAGCGTGTTCCCACCCAGAAAATTTGAAGAAACAACCATAGCTGTTAGTGCACATTCCCAGATGATACCAGAGGAAATGTATATTTAGAAGACAGTGCAAATCCTAAAGACGGGTTGGGGAAAATCCCTGCTAATGAAGACTGAATATACCATTACAAACACTGTTCCAGAGATATATTATACACATACCTACAGAGTGCTCATAGAATAGAGGGGAGGGAGTTTTTCTGGAAGTTCACCGTTGGAATATAATTTGTATTTTCATAATGAGGTCATGAGAGGAAAGATTTTATTAAGCAGCTTTGTTTATGCGAGATGTGATATCCCAAGGAGTACCTGAGGAGGGAGGGAAGGCAAGTGCTGCTGTATGTCTATAAGGGACATGCTAATCAATACTGTCACTGGCTTCAATGCTTGGAAGAGTTAGGCAGATGATTTGTATTTTATTTAGAAGTAGTTCTCGGAGACTTCAGGCAGGAACCTGGATTGGGTTTAAAACGCTGTACTCTCATACAAAACTATTAACAGACTGCAGGAGATAAGTTGAAAGAAGTCATCTCCTTGGTTTAGCTTTTTATGTTTTCTACCTTGGAAAAAAGCTAGAGAAGGTTGTTGGGTTTTGATTTTCTTTTTTTTAATGATTATAAAAAAGAGAGTGCTACTATACTGTGTGCCAGGTTCAAATAATAAGACATACACACCCAGATGTAAGGGAGAAAGTAGGTAAGAAGCCTCATTACTTGTCATGCAAGCTGTAAACACACATACATATTGAGATAACCATACTTGTTTCCTCCTACCCCAAATACCACAAGCTACTAAAAACTCAATGGTCCATAATGGGTTGGTTACATCTCCCAGCTTCTCTCTTCCATGCTCAATCACTAACACATAATCAGTCTGATGTCTCTGTATATGACTGATACCCATCTGCAGGTCTCTGCTTGCACTCCTGTGAAGCCTTTCCACATTACAGGTTCTGCATAAGCAAGAGAACCTTTTGCAGTTTATCCTATTGTCAGTTACTAAGATGTTTCCTTTTTATACTTCAGTGAGAACACTCTAGTTATTGGGTGCTAACGCAGAAATACAAAAACTGAACTTGAAAAACACTTGCTAGCAATTAAAGATCTCAGTTTAGATCCTAAGTAATTTTTAGCAGCTCTGTAGAATTCAGAACGTTACTGTACTTCTTGATTTTATGATTCTTATTTAAATAACTTCCTGATGGAGATATGTCTCTATCACATTACAATCTTAGCAGTGGTGTAGTTTCTCCACATGTTTCTATGGTAGTTGATAAAATAAGGACACATACTCTGTGTCTGTGAGCACTCACGAATGCAAAAAAGTATTTACCACTGAAATTTAACATACTTGTAAAGCTGACAGAAATTAGATTTTTTCAAGTCATAAGAGTATGGAAGAAAAAAAAACTGTGGATGAGGTGTGCTACTCTTTAGCATTACACTTTAGAGTAATCTATAAAATGACAGTAAAAAGCAACTAGTGCTTCCCTCAGTCCCCCCAAAAATTCTAATGTAGCAGTAAAACGGCTTATGTCAGTAATAAAAATAAAATGTCTATGACATTTTAAATGTTATCATACTGTCACAGCAGAATAAAATTAGCTTGAAGAATGATCTAAAGGGATATGATGCAGTTCATTATGTGTAACAGCAACAGCAGCAGTTTCTCAGTGTTCATAAAGGTTTCTCCATTAAATTTACCTCCAGTCAATAATTAGGAGTCCACAAATAAACCTAGGCAATTAAATCAATACTGCTGGGCAATTATGTTCGAAAGTCCCAGCTCAATGGCACAAAAAGACACTATATCAAACTGCAATATTAAATGATCTGATGCAATTTTCCACTGAACATTTTCTCAGAACAACAGAAAAGGGCAAAACTGCATCTTTGTTCAAGATGCAAATGGGTACACAGTTTGACAACCTGTAACACTGTGTGAGCCATCTGTTACAATCAAAGTCCTGATGGAAAGCTTTCATTTCACCACAAACTTTAGTTTTCTGATCATTAATAGATCATCTACTAAAGGAAACCTCAATCAACTCCTACAAGAGAAGAATTAAGCATTTTAAAGGCTACAGAGTTCTGTGAGCTTCTCGCAAATAGAGACCAAGAAACCTTAGCAATTTCCATCCATGTGACTTAGTGTGGACAGAAATGAAAAGCAGAGCTGACTGCTCCCAAAAAGCACAATCCCCTTGCAATTCTAAGGATGGTCAGCTTCTCAAGAATTACTTGTAGCCTCAGAGCTCCTTCTGAGGAATCCCACAAGACGGAGCAAAAATCACTGAGAGCCACTAATAACTTGTACATAAACTTATACTTCTAAGAGCAAAAAGCTCCTCAATCCTTAGCTAATATTTATAATTCTAATACATTTGGTTACATACATGGTTACATACATTACAACCCGCCTGTTTCTCTGTGCCCTCCATTTTCCTGTCTATATCAAAGAGAAGTAATAAAATTCTGCTTAGAATTTTTTAACAATTTGCCAAAGAATGATAACAAAAAATAGAGTAAGAATTTTTGTTGGCAGTCCATGAATCTGATTGTTGTTTTGGAGTCCACAGAATGGACAGAATCTTGAAATTTATAGATTTTTTTTTAAAAGTCTGTAAATTAAGGCAATTTAGTGAATAGAAATATTTGTGCTTTTACTGCTGAGTTCCATGTAACATTACCAGGTTAAATTAAAATGCCAGTATTTTTGACAAAGTCATTAAAAGCATACTGATTCCATCTCCTTTACTGCATTAATTAAGGAATCTTAATGGTAATAACTTTGGATAATGAAAGAGGAAAAAACTGTGATTTCTTAAAAATCTGGTCATAGGACTCTATATAAACATGGAAGCAATTAAAGACAGAATAGATAAATCTGGATCTGAGTGTTCCCTTGAAATGGCTTTCAAAATATTTTTAATCATCCAAATTCTAACTGAAATGAACTACATTGCTAATGGACCCATGCTAGTGAATATGCATTAGGAACACTGGATTTATAAATCAAATTTTATTTCTTTTCAGACATCGGATACCGATCATCTTAATAAAGGAGACAACTAAAATATAATGGAAAATTTTCAAGAGTCAGTGTGTGTTGTCAGTGATGTCCAAACAAAAGCTGACTATGGCTAGAAAAGCAGGGCTCTCACCTGCCAATAAACTGCCCTTGATCACTTACAAGAGGGGAGCATCCCAGCAGACTCTCTGTGTATTAAAAAAAAGACTTGAAAGAGAAGAAAAAGTATCACACAGGTCACAGCAGCAGTCTCAATGGACCCCTCAGGGATTTCTGCTAGTCTCAGCCTTGTCATCCTCTATGCAGCTTTCCTCTCTGCCCAGAAAATGTCGATAGGAAAATGTTTGAGGGGCCTCTGGTGGAAATTTTTTCATTCTTTCTGCATTGACAGGATGCCAAATCAATATTTACTTCCCACTAACAAGCTGCTCGAGGTCTCAGTAGAAAATATTGTAGAGAATGCGAGAAGACACGATAATAAACAGCTGTCTGGCTATGAGGAAAACATGAATTGACTGGAAACAAGTCCACAGTAAAAGGTCACTGAAATCCACAAACTCCTCAGGTGTCCATATCAACTGCTAACTTTAAAGGCACATAATAAAAAAATCTCTTTTTCCTAAGAGGTATGAGAATGGATCCTGTTCACTCTAGCAAGCATTACACACTGTTTCAATAATTCAATTAACACATTTTCCAAGATATGTGCTGGTTTTCTCCAGCATTGTTTCACTGGTTTCAGCTGTTAAGACAGCTATTGCAAATCCTCAGTTAACATCTCTTCAGTTTTATCCAGTGATATTTATTTTAAGAGAAATAAAAATGAAATGCTACAAACCGAGGATTTTACATTGTCTCATCACCGTATAGTTTGGGACCATCAATGGTAACATAATTACAAATGCAACAGAATAATTATAACCTAAAACCACTTAGCTACTCAGTGCAGAACGATATAATTCATTAAGGAAAGGTATAAATTAGCACCTGTGCTTCAAGAAGGTTATGTATATACTCCAGCCATTCTTTATCTTTTTCAAGTTCCATTTTCATTTTTGCTGTTTCCTAAAAATAGAAGAAGATAACATAGACACAACATTTTGACACCACATGAGAAAAAAATAGTGAAAAATAAAGGAAATGTGTAACTGGATATACCTTGAATGACCAGTATGTGGAAGTGGAAATTCTGCTTTCTAGTTATCTCAAGCATATCCACCAAGTATGAGGGCTCTGTTAAATTTATAAACCTATCCTTGTCTGTACATGTCCCTAGAAACATGCATGACATTGCTCTTTTCACATGAGCATCAGGTGCATGTGTGATCTATGTGTAAATTTTATGAGTTCAATGTAAAGGTTCCTTAGTGGCATAGGTGTCTAAAATTTGTAGAGTGTAAATTCATCCCTTTTAGTTAGAATTTGTTCTCTATTTCTAGGCAAGTATGTTTGTGTGTTCTACACATATATTCACAATAGTGACTACAACAAAAGGTACAGGATGTAGAAATTACTTTGAGAATGAGGTATGCATGGAACAATTCTATCAAAGTGAATCATGTTACAGGGGTGTATAAATGTTATAGATGTACAAAAAGGACAAGAATTGGTCCATTTTATTTGTATTCATGAGTGTAATCCATATCAGTGCATGCATATGCACTGCACTGTTATTTAACCAACATGAAAATTCTCTTTTGTGACATCTTTAATATTAAGCTCCAATAAGGCTAAACCTGAGTCATTACCAGAGTACTGTTACAGCCCAATAATGGTTAGCTTCTATACACTTTTACTAAAGTAAGTGTCCAGACTTTTTCATGTATTATTTGATCAGGCCTAAATAAATCTACATAAAAAATCGTATTCCTGTATCTGTTTAATAGAGGGTGATTTGATGAAACACTATCAAGTATTTCATAGTGAAGTGTATGATAGAATCAACAAAAAAAGGCAATGGATTCCCCAAGAAACCATCTGTCTACTAGAAATACCTTTAATGGTATAACAATTCAAGAAAGGAAGCATCAACGGAATCAATCTGGCACAGCAAGACACATTTTAATTTTGTTTTCATTAATGCAAAAGTCTATTTAAAATGTATAACCCTGTCAAATAGTCTCGTGAAAAAAGGAAACTACTAAGGACTTTCACATAATGTCTCTCTACATCTACATGCTAAAACCAGTATATTTATATTTTATTATGCATGCCCAAAGTCTTGCCACTTTATCAGATCTCTAACCTGACCTTTTTATTTAGACCCAATTGCTATAGGGTTAGATATTTGTTGGTTTTGTTTTGGTTTGTTTGTTTGTTTGTTTGTNCACTTTATCAGATCTCTAACCTGACCTTTTTATTTAGACCCAATTGCTATAGGGTTAGATATTTGTTGGTTTTGTTTTGTTTTGTTTGTTTGTTTTTTATTTAGGTCCAATTGTTTTGGGGCTTGGTGGTTTTTTCTTGTTTTGGGTTGTTTTTGGTTTTTCCCTGCTGAATGCTGCACAATGCAATTCCAGTCTATACCTGGAAATCCTTTTCCTCAAGAATGGAAATATGCAGCAGCATCTGATCTGCCCCCTTTTTACTGAAAAGTCCTTAAATTAACTTACCTCTTCATCTTCTACTTCTAATATCTCCTCAAGATCAGTTGTTGAAACATCAAGAATAGATGCTGCCAACTGAACAGACTCCTGGGAAAGACCCCCTCTACACACTCTTGCTTCTCCCATTTTTTTTGCCTGTTTGAGTTTTGTTCTCAGCTCTTGTACGCTGTGCTGTAGCTCTCTGGTTAGAGCCTAGAAGATGCAAGCAAAAAATACTCTGTTGCAATTATTCTTAAAGTGCAAACATTATGGAAAAAATAGTAGCGTTTAGACTAAGCTCCTTTGAGATGGGAGTTACCTTAATTCTGCATTATTGGTTTAATAGGATACATGATGTAATATGAAAGATCATGGTATTTAGGTGAATACATTAAGGTGAATACATTAAAATAGAAATTGTTCTGACATATAGGTAAATTTAGTTTTATTTCTTTAGCAAAACCCCTATATTTATCATGCCATAAGTAGCAAGACAAAGCAGATTCTGTGGAATCAATTAAAAGTCCTTTCTTGACCCATCTACCAGAGATGTTCTTGTAATAACAACAGAAGTGTGAGACTTTACTGTGCTCAAACAGAGATTTTTTTAAAGCTTACTCATACTTCACTGCATGGAGGAATACCAGTACCTCTTTATTCAAAACCTGACATTTCTGTTCCCATACAGACAGGGCAATTAAAAACTGGCCTAGCTATCAGTTCTTCCTGATACATTTTCTAGAACTTAGATCATTGCAGTAGTGGCTATTTACTGTTGATAAGCAACATATCCTTGGAGCAAGTCCACTGTATTGTTATTCAAAGCTTGCATAGGAAGGGTTGTATTCTCATGGAATATTGTCTATGCAGTGGACCCACACAGAAAGTCTAGCCAGGCCAGGCAGTCTCTTTGCAAAGATCCCCCTGGCAGATAGTTGTTGGCTGAGAGAAAAGATCCGTAAGTCACTGTCAGAAGATCCTCCTAGCATATTCAACTTCAATGATTCAAGCAGAACTGTGATTGTCGACACAGACACCTTGCTTGAGTTTAAAATGAGAGAATGAGGTTGTATTTCGATCATCATTTGTGGGGCTTATCTTATTGAACTATCTCTCACCAGTAGCTGATTAACTCCTGGAAGTTCTTTTTTGCAGAATGCCTTCATCTCATAGAAACAGAATGCAGAATTATGAAGCCTGTTTACTGGTGTTTGGAGTAAAGTACTCTACAGCCTCTTGTGTATTCAAAATGCAGTCATTAAAGAGCATTTCCTGATATATTTCAAACACAACAGATTCATCCAGTTCCAAGATTTGGTTATTTCCCTGCCATATCCCAGCACAACATTTTTCTGTATTTAGCTAAAATTTAATTATTAAAATGAAAATTACCCTACCACAAGTTTGGGGAGAGGAGGTACAATGAAATTTGTCTCAGTTTGTGATTCAAGTGTGGGTACCTCCACCCACAGTATTTTCAATAAAGTATCTTGCACATAGACCTGTCTGCAAGTACAGAGCTGAGAGGAATGAAGAAACTTTAAATGTTATAGGCAGGGAGCTAAGGCAACTTGGACCAATCTCACAGAATGGAACAGACTGAAGGAGAGAGCCCCCAGTAGAAAAGCACACCTATGAAAAAAAAAATAAACCATGTTTTAGTAGCATCTGAAACATTTCAATAGTAAATCGGCCCCTGCAACACCTAGACAATGTGTTTGACAATGTAAAAAAACCTGTACCTTGTCTATCCAATTGCACAAGCTTCCCAAATTTCAAAAGTAAGGAGATCTAAGTCAGCCATTGGTGATTAGGCTAAAAAATGCACATTTGTATTCTGGCACAAAGAGGAAATGTAAACTAAAGGAGTAAAATATCAAGGAAATTAACTGCAAAGCTATATAGAAAGACAACAAATAATGATAAATAGCTGAGCATAGACAAAAAGCATAATAATAAACAAAGTTAAATGTTCACTTGAATGCCTTGGACAACATACAAACATTGCCAGAAAACTGTCTTATTATATTATTAGATAAATTTTGTTGGTGTATCCAAACTCCAAAAATAATACATGAGAAGAAAGCACGCTGATAGCAATAGCAACAGCAGAACCTAGAAACTGCAACTCCACTGCAGTATTTTAGGCTTGTCTTTTAGTTCAGAGTTCCAGAAAAGAAGGTATCAGAAAGACCCTGAAGAAACTATAGCAGCAATTAAAAAAAAAACCCAACAAATCAACAAACAAACAAAAAAAACCCCACACCCAAAACAACAAACAAACAAACACACAAAAAAAAGAGAAAAAAAAAAAAAAAAAAAAAAAAAAAAAAAAAGGAAAAATAAAAAAAAAAAAAAAAAAAAAAAAAAAAAAAAAGGAAAAATAAAAAAAAAAAAAAAAAAAAAAAAAAAAAAAAAGGAAAAATAAAAAAAAAAAAAAAAAAAAAAAAAAAAAAAAAGGAAAAATAAAAAAAAAAAAAAAAAAAAAAAAAAAAAAAAAAAAAAAAAAAAAAAAAAAAAAAGGAAAAATAAAAAAAGAAAATTAAAAGGAAGTTTAAATAAAAATCAAGGAAGCAGAAAATAACAACTAGCAGATTTTGATATGCAAGCCTACACACTATGTATAATCATAGCAGATCATATAGACTACGCATATAAAGAACTTGCACCTCTATTCAGTTTTTCCCTGATGAGTTCAAATACACTAAAGCATACATAAAATAAACACCATATGTATTTGACCTTTCAAGTTGGACTCTGAGACCAGCTATTTTTGAAGTGGTCTTCTTCACATTCTTAAGTTGTAATAATTTTTTTAGATACATTTTTCACTGGATAAGTGATTTAAAAATTATAGCCTCCTCACAATTTTAAGTTGTTTTTTTTTTTTTGTTGTTGTTGTTATATCATCATGTGTCATATACTAACGTATTTATGTGTTATATTTTTTACTTATTAATGATTTAATTTACACATCAGCTTATCCTTCTCTACAGATATATTTAAAGTCAAAGCCACAGGGTCTTTAACTGAGTTAGGCAGAACCATTTCCACACCGAAAATAACATAATCCTAAGAGTTAATCGTCAAAGGTTTTGCTGGTGAGTATACTGAAGCCAGTATTATATAGTTCTTTGATTAAGAAATTGATCCAATACATTCTGGACTGAAGTGCAGGATTTTACACCAAAACACTTCCCACTATGTGTTTCAGAATCACTTGTTTTTAAACTTACACATGTATACTTAGGGATACAAACTGCCTGCAATTAAATCAATGCAGAATATGACTTCAGTATGATATTGATGTATGGTAACAATGCCTTTATTAGTACTAGTAATACTAGGATTTGATCTTTTATCTTTGTTTTTCTTTGGTGTCAAATCTAGAGGATATTTTGTTAGTAAAGCCACTTTACCAACTTTGATGTTACCCGCAGAATTACTCCTGTGGGACACACTTAGCTGCTACCAGCTAACTAAAATAGGAATCCCTCATTAATTCCTGAAGCAAATCTACAACACATTCTGTCAGGCCAGTGCAATTGCTACTGGTCTGACCAGAAAAAAACAAAACCAAAACAAAAGCTTAAAATTCTAACAATATGAGCTGAAAGTACCCAGCTTTTTATAATTAGTAACAATTGCTGCATCATCTACCAACTACACATGGTCATATAGTATATATTACATCTACAGAGATTGCATAAGTGCTAAATAACTCCCTTAAAAGCCTTTTTCCTTTTTTTTTTTTGCACAACTCAACATATTAATTCTTTAGGTAATAGCTTTCAATTTTGGTCTCAGCACACAATCACTTTTTAGAACTGTATCTTTCACCAGTTTTTTGTATAAAGACAAAGGTCTTCTTTTATTTAAAAGATAATATTTAATTAAACACACAAAAAAGCTGTGGTGACAGGCAGACCCTTACAATACACTATTAATAAGGTCTTCCCCAAGAGCTGTGACACTAGTTGATCCTGGTATTGACACAAACTGATCATTGGCACCAAGTAATGCATTATGATCAAGACAATGCCTAAAATTCTTCTCATCATTACCATGTTAATTTACACACTCTATTGTTATTGTTTGTAATATAATAAAACTTAATGACTGCAAGAAAACCCAAAACTTAAGGACCCCAAGACAAACAAAAGTCTCATGCTAGCACTCTAGCTATGTATAGCTAGATTTCAGTTTTGCAATGTTGCAGACGTCATGGCAAAAGCCATGGCTCACATTAGTTATGGAAAATTTCAGGCTTTACTGTGATTGTGCAATAGTAATAAGGTTGTGGTGGGTCTGGCTGGGATGGAGCTAATTGTATTCTAGCAACTCCTATGGTGCAGCGTTTTAGGCTTGTCACTAAACTAGTGTTTGTAACTCAACTACTAACTAACCAACTATGGCTGAGCAGTGTTTTGTGGCACCAAGGCCTTCTGTGTTTCCCACCCTGCTCCCTCAGTTAGTAGGCTGGGGTGCCCAAGAAGTATAGAAGGGACAAACCTGGGACAGATGACCTGAACTGATCAAAGGGACATTTCATACAGTATCTTGCTCAAAAATAAAAACTGAGGGGGTTGGGACTCAGTGACTGGCTGGACATTGGCCTACTACCCTTGTATTTTTTTCCCCTCTTTCACTTAATAATCTGAATTTTCTCACATTTGCTCTTCCTATTCTCTGCCTAGTCTCGCTGGGAGCAGGCAGTGAGATAGCAACTATGTGGTATTTAGCCGCTGGCAAGGGTCAACCAATGACACATACACAGAACAGTACAATATTCAGAATAATTTGACACATAATATTTTGTGTGTAGTTCAATATGTATGTGTCTTAAGGTACAAGTAATATGTTCTTAGAAACTCACTTGTTTTGTAGATTGGGATGCTGTAAGGATGTGTCCCAGAGCATTACACCAAAAATGAAATGGAAAATCTTTTCTGAAATAGGTTAGTTTCCTAAAGAAGCAAAAGTATTGTGAAGATGTTGCGGCTGTCTGTAGGAAACGAGATCTGAATTTCACAGAACTGAATGCTGAGTTTAAAGAACTTCTCTACTTTTGTTGTAGAGCAATTATTGCTGGCCTAGGGTTACAGCAGAACCTAGTGTTATTAAAGGTTGAGAAAACATTACCACCCTGCGATCAGCAAGACAAACCGGAATGAATGGACAGTGTCACACAAAGAGATGATTTCATGCTCTGTTTCAGCAGCTGAAAAAAGCGTTCAAGTTTCTTCAATGAAAGTACAGTTATTTGGTCCTTAGCGTCTCTCTAAAAATTACTTTTAAAATACTTTTGGTAATAAGGTTTAAACTGAGCTCGCAGCCTGATTGCTGCATGTCAGAGAAAAGGAAAACAATTCTATAGCAGTTTAATTTAATATATACTTTTATATGCTATTTAAGTTACCTCAGCTAGCTCCTTCACTTGAAAATATACACCTCCTAGCCATAACTTTTTTTCTACCAGAAATGGGACAAGAGTGTAGACAACAAATAAAGACAAGACAGACCACTGCAATAGATTTGTCTGGCCAACGGCTGTTAACATGTAGCATTTTGACCCATGGGAATGGGTTAGCCTCAGGAGGTTAACTTAATTCTTACAGTCCCTAGAAATCACGTCTTATTTCAGAGACTCCAGCAGATGCCCTAAAATAAGAGTGTAAAGCTGTAGAGGTGATATAGACCAGTCTTATTTTCCTCTGCCAATTTCAGTATTCAGTGCCAACTGAGAATGCTACTGGCAAATATTTAAAAAGGTGACAATAACATTATCTGTACCAATGTCACACAGTGAACATACACAGAATAACAGAATCATTTAGATTAGAAAACACTCTAAGGATCACCAAGTCCAACTGATACCCTAGTATTGTCTAGTCCACCATTAAACCATGTTCCTAAGTGCCACATATACATGTCCCAGTTAAACCCAATTAAAATGCAATACGGCAGAGGCATATTACGGTACAATGACAGAAATGAGAAACTGCATCTAATTTTATAATCTGATTCCTATCACAGGTAAGATTTGAGTTTGTTCAACTGTGGTGGTTTGTGTTATTCCTCCTTACCTGCTATTAGAACACTAGAGAAAGCTTTAGACAGTTTTCAAAACCAACCATATTTAAACAAAGATGCAGCAGTTCACTTGTTTTGGCCAATGACAATGTAGTTTATATTTCTGTAGGTATGTACACAATATATACTTAAAAGTGTACATGTTTTAAAATATCCTATGTGATGCAAAATTTGGGTGGGGGGAGGGGTGCTTACTAGTCAGCTTTTACTCTTTCTCATTTATAATTGTCTCTCGGTAACTGTTTAGCTACTGCAGTTTATGTATGCCTGAAATCTTATCTTAAAAATCTGCTTTTTTTCACAGCACTCATGTGTTTAACATGAGTTCAAACAGAATGAAGCCTCACTTACTGTGTCATCTGGACACCTCATTTATAGAGCATACAGCATAAACTTACTGATATGGGGGACATTTGGTCATAAATAATAAAGCTTTACAGTTATCTAATCTCTCCTTTACATTAAGTTTAATACCATCAGAAACTTTAGTTGTAGAGCAACCTGTTTTCAGACTGATGCTTTTTTTTTTTTTTTT
>NDXB01008412.1:0-50610 GCA_002631895.1 Agapornis roseicollis | reverse complement strand
GTTTTTTTTTTTTTTTTTTATTTTGTTTTTAAATTTTTTTTTTTTTTTTTTTTTTTTTTTTTTTTTTTTTTTTTTTTAATGAAGTTTATATGAATTTTGCATTTCAGGCCAATGCCAGGTCTGAAAACTGCCATGTAGAGTGACTTGTTATCTGATGATGACAGGGTCAAGGTAAAATGCTCAAGTACTTAAGTTACTAAATTTCAATCCATGCTGGAAAGTTACTAATGAAGAGACAATTGCATATGCTTTCTTTTTGCAGTGCATTAAATACCACTACTATTTACTTCAGATGCCATCTGACTTGCTCAAACACACCTGAAAGCAGCTCACCTCAACAGAAATCCAAGAATAGTAGAGAAGTGGATCTGTTAATGGGTTAGTAAGATAGACTCTTGTCTGAAAATAGGTCTGTAGTATATATAGATATACTAAATTCAAGATAGATATTTTCTGAATAGTCATTACAATTCTTAGTTACTAATGGGTATTTCAGAAAAATAATATTTATATTTCAAAACTAAGGTACAAAACAGACTAGTCATTTTATAGAACTACATACTGACGTAGTACGGTGAAGCAATCCATATAAACCACAGGCACAGTGTTCTTGTGTGAGGCACTGTAGCAGATTATTAAATATTTAACCAAAATAAGGAAATAATATTCTACATACGGCTCTTAAAACTACTTTCAATTCTGCAATATAGAAGCTTCCTTATTTAATGTTTCTGCAATAGAAGTACATGAATGTGGAAAATGAGATAATTCACACTAATCAACAGATATTATTTTCTTAAATGTCAGGAATTTTTTTTTTTTTTTTTGGCAGAGTAATTTGCTACATAACTAAGCATATTTTTTCTGGAAACAAGTACACTGGTAGCCATATACACCATGATGACCAATAAAAATTATGGAAGTCTTCAGAAATCTAGAGGAAAGATACTTAGAGCCATTGACTCTTCTCCCTGTTTAGATCAGTTCAGAACTGAGTTGCAGGAACTTCAAAAAATGTTCCAGAACAGGGAGTGCATCAAAGATTACCCTCATTTAATATTTTACGTTTTGCTTTCACTCAAGAATACTTTCATTTAGGTGAACATTTAAAAGAGAATCAAATCTCAAACCTTCACAAATGTCATGAGCTGTTCTACTTTGTCATTTGTGAGCAGCAGCTGCTTCTGTACAGTTTCCAAAGCCTGTCTGCTTTGTTTAGCCAAGCCATGTAGTTGTTGAGATGCAGCAGTCTCAAGTTCAGTCATGGCACATTCAGTCTCGGTCATTTTGCTCTCTAGATTGGTAAGCTTGTGATCCTGAAATATATTCACGGAGAAATGGCAGCAATATAATAAAAGCTGATATCCATGTACCACAAAAAAATGAACAAACAAACCAGCCTCCCACACAGTGGTTAACATCACAGAACATTCTATTTGCAACACATAAAATGGAATTTCAACAGAAAAACATATTTCATTTTCAGTCATCACATCCATGGTTCAGTCTCTAAATTTCAGTGATGTGACAATTAAATCAGAAAAACACATTACTATCATTCTGCTTTTTTCCCCTTCCTGTATTTAAATAGTCTAAGCTGCTGACCTTGCAACTTTTTATTTGAAAGTGATGTAGGAAGAAGTTCTTAAGTGGAGATATCATAACTGTAATATACCTTTTTCTCCAACTCATCTTTAGCCTTGTGATACATCTGCTCATACTGAGACTTCTCTTTTGTAGCTACATTAAGTTTTTGTTTCAGTGAGTCAATGGAAGTTTTTTTGTTCAAACAGTCTTCAGCCAGTGCCTTTGCCTGAAATAATGAATGGACAAGAGCAATTTTCTATTCAGGTACAAAACTCAAAAATGAAAATCAAATAAAAACTAAGCTTACCTGTACTGCACATATTATATAAATATTGATTAAAAGACCTTTTTCTGAAATTAGTCTTTAACAAGATTGCATACAATCCTATTACATAAAGTTTTGACTTGTGTTAAGTGTAAAGAAAAACTACTCATGTGCAGAGCAGTTTGTTTATAAAAATTGTGCTGTCACAGTGCATTCAAAAGGGAGCAAACCACAACTTCCACACATTTTTTCAATCAGAGGTAAAAACATTAGTCAAAACTCAGTTGAATAAATGGTAACTGTTTGCAAGTTAATAGTCTGTAAAGTCTTTTAGATAATTATTATCATTTTGCCATACAATGAAAACACTGATTTTGGGTAAAATGAAAGAGACCAATGCTCTTAGAAAATCATTCAGCTCTTCTGACAGTATTAATCACAATTTTTTTCCTGACAATATTGAGTAACGGGAATTTCTTTGATCTTCTGCTGAAGATAATGTAAAATTTATCAAGTTGATTTTCCATGTGGAATAATCAAATTAACGTATAGAATTTGATTCTCTGGAATCTGAGAAATGCAGCACTTAAAATACTCAAAGAGCAGCATTAAAATACATCAAAGTACATAATTCCAGTCTAGATCTTTTGTCTGAAACCAAACCCAGGTATTTATCTTGTTTCTTACTTTAGCTCCCTTGCTTACTTAAACTCTCACTCTCTGGCTACAGATATCTTACTAACATTGTATCTTTGCCATGGAGAGCAAGACAGTAGCTCTCTCTAGAACTGAAAATGCTATATTAACTGCAAGCAAAGACAGTGCTTGTGATATACAGCAAGCACCCACATTCTAGGAAACCAAAAGCAAACTAGTTTCTCTCTATTTTTGGGTCATAAGCTGCATAACGTCTCAGACAAACATCATAGTCTTTTTGCTTTAAGGGCCAAATTGGTTGGTTGGTTAACATAGAAATATGCCAAAATATATACAAATTCTCCTAGCTTTGCTGAAATCACCCTAGAATTCCACAGAAGAAAATAATTTGCTATAAAACAGACAATTACATTAAGCTAAGAACTCTTGAATCATTCATAACACTGGAGTAGAAAATAGATTAACATATTAAAGCATTTAACTACTATAGGCAGGAGAGGTGCATAAACTTCATTAGCACATGTCATGTAAAATCACATTTGTATCAGGTCTAATATATTTCACAAACTGAACAGTGCATTAAACTAAATCTCAATCCTTACAGCATATTCTTGCAAATCATTGTTCTGAATACTTTAATATTTAAATATACCTCTTAAGAACATACATTAAATTATGCTGAATGCATCTAAACTATCACCATATACTGATTTTATACAAATTATAGCAGAGGGAATTTCCCCCATAACTGTATGTTGTTTGCTCAAAGCAAATATTGATTTAGTAGAGCGTGTTGAAATAACTTCTGCTAATCCACCAGTTTTTGCTTTTCCTAAAACTATCAATGGCAAGAAAGAAGTACCTTTCTCTCAAGACTTTGTAATGTTTCATTAGAAGCTTTCTCATTTTCTTGATTTGCTTTTAGGCGAGATCTTAAGTCTTCTATCAAATGTCTTTTCATATTAAGGTCCCTTTCCAATCGAGAAATCCTAGAAGGCACAAAGTTACACTGCATGTCACTGTTAGAAATCATTGTTAATATGCAACTACTTCAAACAACTAACAAGTATAAAAGCAGAACAAAACTTATCATTCCTATAGCTTTAGAATATCTTTTTTTTTTTAATAAAGGCTGGTGCATTTCTTGCAATTTACCCTATTCTCTACCATTAAAACCAATTTCAAGTCTCTTATTAAACAGATCTATTTCTAAATATCCAATTAATTTGTGATTTGCTTTTTGCTGTGGTATATGATCTAACTTATCTAATCTGAAATCATAATCATTCTTCTTAGGGTATTACCAAAAAAGGCAAAAAGCCTGCTGAAAACACAAAATTTAGTAACTCAATTCATTAAGTGCCTCTGATGTTTCTTAATTATTTAATAAAAAAAAAGTGAAAGGGGGCAGTCTCCTTTCATTCAACTGAGAAGTACACAAAAAATCTACATCTCTATAATAAGATAATTCTTAAAATCTAGAAATAACATCAGCATTTCTCAGGAACTTCTCAAAAATTGAAACTCTTATGTACTACAAAATAATCTCTATTCAATTACAAAATTAGCCATTATACTAAGCCTCCATCGTTATAATACAAATCAGTATTTTAAACAGAAACATAAGCAATGCTTAAATGTGTTCAGATTTCTGGACTTTGTATTTTTTTTTAGCAAAAGCAAAATGCATGATAATGTATTCAGAAATAAAACATTCTTGATACCATGTTAACGACATATTAAAAAAAAAAGAGAAAAAGAGTGCATCTTATAATTTCTTCTATTTCACATTTATACTATTAATATTATTTTGGTGATTACATCTTACAGTTTATGAAGAAAAAAACAGTATCTATTTTATAAAAGAAGCATGATAACCAGTAACTCTATTTTAAATTCAAGTCTTTCGGTAGAAAAATTCAGTTTCACTTCAAAACAGAGAATACAAAATGCAGACAATTTAACAATTTCAATAGTTCTCTATTTTTGATATGAAGTAATTTTAGGTAAGTAAATTGCATTCTTTCTGAAAAAAATATTAAAAAAAATAAAAAAAAATAAAGAATGATTAAAAGAGTTACACTCTGGCCCAGACAAGAAATTCGCAGATAGGTTATGTTTGTATAGTAACAGCTTATCATAGAATCAGAGAATCATAGAATTGTTAGGGTTGGAACGGATCTTAAGATCATCTAGTTCCAACCCCCCTGACATAAGCAGGGACACCTCACACTAAACCATGCCATGCAAGGCTCTGTCCAACATAGCCTTGAATACTGCCAAGGATGGAGCACTCACAACTTCCTTGGGCAATGTTTATATAGTAATAAAATTGTAATTAAAATTAAAGATTAGTATTATATCAGATAAAGTAGGTAGAATAAAAGTCTCAGTTGCATACTTCACAACAATACATGTGAATATCTAAATAAGTAGTAAGCCTTAATCAATTAAAATAGAAACAAATACAACTGGCCTTTTGAACTTTTTATGAATTCAAGACTGGATGTTTAATCTTGTTTAAGCATCTGAACCTTGACATGCTTCTTAGCCCCTAGGCAAAGAATTAATGTATTTGAAAGACTGTGTTTAACAGTGCTGAGGAATTCGTTTAGACTTACATCAAGGATAAAATGGTCTAGAGTCTGAGTTTTGATTGAAGGTATTTTTATTGCAATACAAATACTACTGTGGCTAGCTAATCATTTATCAGTTTACACAAAACGCAGTTTTAGCATATACTGCTCCAATTTCCAAAAAAAAAAAACAACCCACCCTGCAATATTCTGCAAGACTGCAATAAAAAGAAGAATAAAACATTCTCTTAAAATTCTGTTTAGGAACGGTTAATGTTCTAAGAATTATACAGTTGCCACTGGGTGGCACCAAACACAATGGATAGAAGAGTGAACCTACTTTGCTTGTAGTTCCTGAATGCGCTCTTCTTTTTCCTGGACTTCGTTTTTTAGTGACTTAATGGTGATTGATTGCTTAGTGATTTCATTATTCGAATTCTACATTGAAAAGTATTAAAAGATAAATAAATAAAGGAGACTGAATATTATAGCAGTCAACAGTAAAATTGTTTGAAATAATGGGCTGTGTAAACTTCCACATATTTTATGAATGTTCTTAGAAATTATTTGGTACACAAGCAGCATTCATACTTTCTAGCAACACTTAAGTAAAAATACATTCCTTGGCAAATATGATCAACATCAATACTCTTCCATTGTTCTAATTATGTATGATTAATAAATGCTCCCCAGTACACCTGTAAGCCCAGTTCACTTATCAGCACCACATTTTCTGGTCAGCTGTGAAGGTAACAGAAAACAAGAGAAATAAAATTGGATCTTCATATGAACTATGTCCTTAAATGGTATAGTTCTACAGCACAGGGAGCCTACATCTGTAGAGTAATTATTTCCAATAAACCCTTTTAATGATGTGCATTTAAGAATACAAGAAAATCCACAAGATTTTGTGTGCCATGAAACTCAACAGCACAAACTTGGCTGTACTAACACAAATCAGTAACTAAAAGGTATGATCCTAACTTTCAGGCATATGCAATCCCAGTGAATTACACAGTTGTTGGCCTTCCTTCATTGTAGGAAGCGAAAAAAACCTTCAGTTCCTCCATGCAAACACATAGATAATCTACATAAGATTTAAATACAGAACAACTAAATCACTCCATAGAAATAAAAATACTAAATTTAACTAAGTAGCCATTTTAGCAATCTGAACTGAGCATATGCATTGAAAGCCATTGCTGAAAATGGCAGCTCAAAAACATCACATGTAGAGATTTCAGAACTCCCAAAGGTGTTGCCATAAGATACATATGTGTAACCGTACACACACATATATGTGCCCATATATGCATGCAGGTTCAGCCACTAAGGCTTTTTACTCATTATGTATAAACGATAAGCGAACAGATCAGACATGCTGTAAACAAAGATACTTCAGGAGAATTTCTCTGCTCAGTGCAGACTTGTAATGCCTATTAACATTAATGGGAGTATTGTACATAGCTCTGTGCACCTCAAGGGGAGTGTATATTCTTATGTGCATAGTTAGATGTAAAATACTGTTCTTAATAACTTGTCTAGTCTATTTACTATTATTATAATATGAGGTATAACCAGAAAATTGTTAAAATAATGCATGCTAGCAGAATATTCCTGAGTTTCCTGAGACCTGGCTGTTGAGCTTGAGCTTTGTTAGCATGAAGCACAGCACCCAGTTAGATGGTTTACACACCAGATATGAATTTGAATATTTAGGTGGGCCTCTGCACATGCTCAGAGGTGAAGACATATGCTTATGGTATTTTGCTTCCAGACTCACCACCCACACTTACTGCACTTCCCACTTGCAACGATACAAGGAGTCATTACATACAACATAAACAAATACTGCAAAGATAGCTCTGAATAAAAAGATTTACTAACAAAACCAGGCACTTTGAAATTTTGAGCTATGAGGAAAGCTTTTGCTGCTTTCACATTCAGCCATTTAGAAAAATAACTGCATCCCTTTTTTAAGTATGGTAGACAGCTGCAGGAGTAGTTGACAACTTCTGCCAATTTCTTCTGCTAAAAATACTTGCAGGACTTAAATTTCTGAAAAATTATTAGATCAAAACAAGGCTAAGAATTTCAATAACTTGATTTAATAACTTTTCAGGCCCTTACAATCAAAACTCTTATGCAATTCAGCAACTACTGATTTTACTAACTTGTATTTGGGGGTCACAGACTATGCTTATTCTAAATGTAGTCTTGCATACATGGTTTATTTTTAAATAAAAATATAATACACTTTTAAGAATTAGAAGTCATGTTAGTATTTTTGACATCAGATCTATATTTGTTTGCTAAGTGTTTGCTGCAGAAACAAAAACTCTGTGATTTTTCAGCCATGTACTTCGCAGTTCACATATAGCAGACATGTTACTCTTAAGAGTGTTTCACACACACACAAACACTTCATTTTTCAGTTTTCTTACTTCCATAAAGCAATTGACTGCTAGGTTTCTGGATAATGAGCAGCTCATCCAAAAGGAATAACCCTAATTAACAGAAATTACCACTCACCAGCAACAGAAGCAGATTAGTCAACCCCAAGTCTAAAAATCAACACTCAAGAAGTCAGCATGTATGGTTTCAAGATTTCTCTCACAATTAAAGCAGATTGAATAATGTGCCTTTACAGGGCTACTCCCTGCTGCCCTCATTTCTTTATCAATGTGACCTACCTTTACTAATCCCTGAATATTGATGTTATGCACTCGGTGTGTTATAGCCAAGATCTGTAATACCATGATTGCCATCAACAGCTAAGAGATCTGAGCACTACACTCATCTCATGTGCTAGAACAGCTAATCCAGTACTCAGATTATCGATACCACTCAGATAATATGGCCTTTTGTACTAGTTGGCCTTTTGGCAGTAGGCTTGAAAGTGTGCCATTTCTTCTAGGAGCAAGAAACTGTAGAATTTTGACCTTTTCTCTTTCTTCAAATATTGAAAAGAAAATTATAGAAAAAACCTAAGTTTAAAACATTCAGTTGCACATATATTTCCTCCAGTGAGAAGAGGGGAAGAATTAATATTTTTGATGCAGGCCACCTGCTGAGAACGCTCCCACAACAGCACAGTCCAGCATCTACATCAACCACATATAACAGAAACACTTGAAACTGAAAAATGGCATCAACAAGTTAGTATTTTCCTACCAGCTAATCTGCAAAACTACAAATACAAAAAGAATGTCTCTTGAAGACAAGAATAGTAGTGAAATACAGGTAACGCAACACTGTTACGTTATGTGAGCTCCCCCATCAACTCAAATTTTTGCTCTCTTGTCAGAGACTGCTGTTGCTTACTTCCTTCTTAAAGGAAGCAAGGACTCAAAACACTTCTCACTGAAGTAATTACACAGCATTTTTCAACAAGATGCATTTAATCATTGTGTGAAAACCCAGCAAGCCTCCCTGTCTGCCGTATTTGATCTGCACAGATTTTTTAATTGTAACTTTCAACTCTCCTCCTTATGACTAGATTTCTACTTAACACCAAAGGTTATCTAAGACCTAAGTTGCTAATCACTGGCTAAGTTACTGAAATGATAGCCGATGTGCATACATGTATACCTGCTTGACCCAGTTATGAAATACTGTTCATATGAATTATCCTCAACACTAGATAATCTGTTCTGTCACCTTTACTTTGCACTGCAGCTGTTTCCTCTCTAAATGGATGTTCTTTGAAGGAATTGGTGTGGCTTCACTCTTTCCAGCAGTTAGAGACAGATGTTCTCTCAACTTCAATTTTTCTTGTAAATCTTCCTTCTCCTGTTGCCACTTGGCCAGGTTGGAGGTCAACACCTGTTTTACAAACAGAAGAAACAATCACAATCATATCCTAAAAATTAGATGCTTCTCTGGTTCGGAATTCATGAGGAATGAAACAGTTTACATAAAGGTAGTTAACTGCACAGCCATTAGCTGAATTTTCTAGTCCACACGAAGATCAAATCTGGCAGGAAAGAGAAGTCAACTGCCACTAAAAGCAAGCTTTTTCTTTTTTTTCTTTAAGGAAAGCTTATTTGATTTTGACTGTACACATTAGTATTTTTGCCATGACAGGCTAAAATTCTCATATAAAACTGTAACAGTAGAAACTGTTAAAACCTGTTTACCTAGAGCCTCCGTGGATTCAGCAATTACTTTCTACACAGAGCATGAAGAAATACCACCAGTGCATATTAAAAGGTGGTTAAATGTCAAATCCACTTTAATGGTGACCACTGTAAACTCACTTGAATTGCTATGTTGACAACTGCTATAAAACATACAGCTTTCTCTTGGCTTTTGTTTTGATATTTGTAGGGCTTGTAGAGGTTAAAGCAAAGTGGACCAGCTGCACTAAGTATCTTCTGGTTGGCTGGTCTGTACTCGTGTTATTTCTTCCCTTTCACATATATGCACCATAGCCAGAGAACCACATATTCCATAACCTTGACTCTAGGGCTGAGGTACTTAAGTGGTAAAAGCCAAGCTGGAGCAGGACAGGATAACAGATGTTAGTTGTTTATTCCACTGGGTAGGTCTTACCACCCTATACTGCAGCCAAAACGCTTCTCATTTAGCAACATAAATGCTAAGTCCAATTAGCAGACGAGGCTTGCTAGGGATTTAGTTCAAACAAATAACATGCAAACAAACTCTCAGTCTTGTTGCACTTGATTGACAACTGACAAGACTCAATTTTTGCAGCAATATATTTCACAGTGTAGAGGTTAGCTTTTAAATTAAGTATTTGTTTAAATTTAAATATAATTGATTTTTTTTTTTTCTGTAAAATGAAGACCTGAAATAATCTTTATGCTAGTGGTTAACTTTCATGAATCTGTAGTCCGCCAGAGTCACCAATGGCCTAACAACTCTGGCCTCCTTAAGAGGGTAACTACTGTACAATCTTATTATTCCAAAGAAGATTGTAATACCAGACTTTAACATAAGGAACAATTATACAAAATGGTAATTCAAAATCTCTCAAAGGGCAAAAAAACCTTCCTTTGTGAAGAATCCTGATAAGAATCTGGATGCTGCAGTTTGAAATGACTAAGTGTCTGATCAATTATATGCTGGTACACAAAAAACCATGGGTGAAAGTTTAAGATACTATTCTCTTTCCAAGCATTTATTATTCAACTCAAAACCAGATTTTATACTACATGATGTTAGCAGAAAAAAACCTCTTTATACACATGTATTTATATACACATCATCTGTGTTTATATACTAATCACCTGAAGATCACATATATACTCAAATAAAAGTACTTATGTTCATGTTTATTCCCATTATAAATTAAATGAGAATGCTTGTAGACTTTGCATTAACTTCAAAAAATATCACAGATACAAGAAAACACATCCTGCATCCACCATAACAATACTTCATATTTGAGTGCATTTATTAAAGCAAATGGTCATTTTATCCATATCTCCAAGATAAGTTCTTAGTAAAGGGGTTAATCTTTCCATTTTCTTCTGCACCTGCTGTCATTATTAAATAAGAGATAAATAGTGTTTGCGCATTTTCTAACTTTCTATTCCTTAATCTAATATATATATTCTCACAATTAATATTATTTCAATAGAAGACAAAATGAAGTTTAATTTAATAAGCAAAAACAGTAGTAGTATGGAAAGATAAAGTATAGATGGATATAAAGATTAGGTTAATTTGTCCAGTATAGCCAATATTTCTACATGAGGAACATCATGATTCAGTATCTCTGTAATAAATTATTCATAAAAAGAAAAGGAAAAAAAATCATAGCTAGATCAATATCTCTGATTAAAATTAGAAATGCCCCCATGTCTGCCCAAGATAGCTTGTGACTCTCAGAAGTTTCTTTGGCTACTGCTGCTGCCAAAATGCATCTGGTCTAAAATGCCATGACTGCAGTGGCTACATTCCCCAAAATGACAGCAACTATATTGAAAAAGAAAGGGTTTTCATGGGACAGATGCCAAAGACGACAGCGCTACGCTGGTTACAGAATTTATTTAAGTTAGGAGGCAGTAAAAAAATATTTCAGATATGAATGTCCATGAATTCAGGAAAAGCATCAGAACTACGAGGGTAAAGTGAGAGTAGTGTAAGATGTACAAGAGAAAAAAACCCCAATTTGCAAACAAAGACAGTTATGCAATTGCAATCAGTGATACAGAATCCTAGAATCATAGAATAGTTGGGGTTGGAAAGGACCTTCAGATCATTTAATATCAAGAAGGTTGTCTCTTAACTGCTCTGGAAACAATGTAAATGGTGTTACAGGGTAGATAATTTTATTGCTTTATTCTTCTATTTGCAATACATTGAATGATTATGTGAAAATTCCTTATAAATCCATGTAGGATGTGAAAAACAGCCCCGTAGCCCAGGCAAAATATTTCTACCTAAAAAATATTCCTTTTATTTACTCACTTAAGAATCAAGTTCATTATGCTGCTGCTTCTCACCACTCATTAAGTTTTAGGTCAAGCCTTTTTCTCTTGCTTCTTTTTCAGACGTTGGGGGGGTGTGGTTGTGTGTGTTCTCCCATAGAATCATAGAATAGTTAGGGTTGGAAAGGAACTTAAGATCCTCTAGTTCCAACCCCACACAAATAGTGAGTGACAGAGTAAAAAAGGATTTACTCCAGGGGAAAAGGTCACCATGATGAAAGTTAGAATCTTAAACACCAGCTAGACCAGATGTTGGTAAAGGCAGGCTACTGATGTTACTCCACCACATAGCAGCCTTTGTCTGCTGCACCTCCTCCCCAGTGTTTTGGCTTAACAGATGTTTATACAGCCAATATTTTGAAATCCATCTATCTTGATCTCCCTGCTCCTGGTATACCCATGACACTCTGTTCTGCTCTACACAAAGGAGAAAGTGATGAAATCTCAGTTTCTATGTAGTCAATGCAAACTTGCAGTGACTTGGCAATACTTTTTATCATAAGCCCTCTGCTCATAAAGACAGCTACATGTAAGGCCCAATGGATTAATATAGGAAGCTCCTAGAACGGCCTATTGCTCCTCAGCATCACAACAAACCTGTGAGGATCTTCTAGCTCAGTCACTCTCCTCCTGCAACTGGCATGCACGAAAATTTCTGTTAGTGGTGGCTAATACGGCACTATCACTGCTGTACATGATTCCATACATTTGTATTTGCTGAATATATTATGCAGAATGCATTTGTCCTGAGTTCAGCAGTAGCAGTCATTTTTCTCCTTCTTAGTAGCTGGTGCAGTGCTGTGGTTTTGACTTTCAGCCTGGGAACAGTGCAGGTAACACCAATGTTTTTAGTTGCTGCTCAGTAATGTTTACTCTGACAAAGGAGTTTCTGAGTCTCATGCTCTGCTAGGGAGGAGGGGAAGTCAGGAGCAAGCAGGGACAGGACACCTGACCCAAATTAGCCAAAGAGGTATTCCATACCACAGCACATCATGCCCAGTATGTAAACTGGGGGCAGTTACCTGGAAGGCCTAGACCACTGCTCGGGTCCGGCTGGGTATTGGTTGGCGGGTGGTGAGTGGTTGTATTCTCTTCCCTTGTTATTTCCCTTATCATTATTATTATTGGTGGTAGCAGCAGTGGTTTTGTGTTATACCTTAGTTACTGGGCTGTTCTTATCTCAACCTGTGGGAGTTACATTCTTTCGATTCTCCTCCCCATCACTCCGGGAGCTGGGGGGAGGAAGGGGCAGAGTGAGTGAGGGACCTGTGTGTTTCTGAATTACTGACTGGACTTAAACCATGACAGTATTCCAGGCAAAATTATAAAATGGGTTGTAAGTCAGGTATTCTTGAAACCCTTTTTTACGAACAGCATTACCTGATTTGACTACTTCTTTAGTAATCCAACTATAACTAACATAAATACCCTCAGATGGTTAAAAATAGTATTTGTCACCCATCCTAAAATCCTGGCACATGAAACATTACAATGTGCATCTATATATCGGTAAGAGACACATAGTCTACATATTCCTTTATCTTTTCTCTAAGAAATCTGGCAGGTAATAAAATACACATACTCTATGCATAGATATGCATATCCTGTACCAACATCTGTTTCAAAATCTAACTCTGCTCATCTTAAATCCTATTTCTCACAGCTTTAGCTTGATTGTTAAGTATATCTTGGATAAGAAGTACTTGTTGCACAAATAAACCATGACAGAACTTTTCTAAACATATCAGAAGGCAGATAGTCATGTATTCATAATTTTACACACTCTATCAAATGTTACAACATAATGATAAATCTATTTACAATATCCAAGGCAAAATTTATGGAGTCAGTCTCACTGATCTTAATCCTGTTTTGTTCTCTTCAAGAAAAACCTACCTGATGGGTCACAGGAAAAAAAAAACAACCCCAAAACCACCAAAACAACAAAAAACCCCAAACAGAAATTTCTAAAAATGGTACATCGCTATTTGAAAATAGGAAAGATTTATAATAAAGTACCAACTGTGCTGCATACTTAATGTGAATCATATAAAGACAAATAACTCCAAATCCTCACTGAAAGTTTTTTTTCATGCAAGCGCTGTAAGTGCTTAGTATTCTAGACATGAAGAAAAAATATGAAACAGAAAAGTCTTTGGTGACTCACTATGCTAGCCCTAAATTTAAATAAAGATGCCAAAAAGCAAGAAAAAGTTACAAATGTAAAAGTTATTTGTCATGTATTATTCTGAAATTTTAGTAAAATTTACTTTATCACTGAGTTAATTTTTTTTTCAGCCAAATGCAGTTTTGAGCAGCTGACAGTTTCACAGAATGTCAAGTAAACCAAGGTAATACAGAGGACTTTTTGCAAGTGCTTTAGCTAGTTGTTAGACTTCAGTAGCCTTTAGAGACCATTAAGTACCCTTTGGCTAATTGGCCAATGGTAGATTAATCCTCTTTTTATTCTAGCAGCACTATTTTAACACCCTTTGCACTCTGTCAGTGTAGTATCTGAATGACAAAATAATATTGTGCATGAATAATAAGCAGAAAAGTTAAATTAACATTTCATGTTTCAAATGCCATACCTATGTGTCAGGGAAAAAAAACTTCTTTTAAAGCCACTGACATTCAACTTTTTTAAACAGTCTCATGTTGACATCTTTCTGAAGTGAATCTTCCTAATTACTGCTAATTGCCTATCAAGAAAAAAAAAATCTTTCCTTGAAGTGCAGTTGTCTAGTATAGATGAACACAGCTCCAATGTGCATAGTAAAGACAGGCATGACACTTGAGGTGTGCTACATTATTAGGAGGTCATACTAAATATGGTTTGCAATGAACAAAGCAGCTTTTAAGGATGTTTAAGGCACTGAAAATGTCAATCTCTCATGAAGTGTTTAAATTAGTTCCCAGCAGAGAAATACAGATATCAGCATGCAGATAAGAGGTATATTTCTCATCTCAAGTATTTTACTTAAGAAAAAACAGTTGTCCTATTAATAATGTCACTGTAACACAACTGGAGTTCACCAGTTTTATAAATGCAATGTTTACACTATTATCTATAGAATGGCCCTTTCACACATATAAATAATAAATTCAGTTATCATTGGGAGCACAGTTGTAATCATGAACAAACTCTTATCAAAGTTTCTGAATATCTTCTTATTCATGTGATAGTACTGATCAAGAGTAATCATCTTTTACAAAGGGCTATTTACTGTGTACCACTTCATAAAGAAATGTTTTACTTATAATTTTAATTCAGCTATTTTATAGTTATTTACAGATAAATTTCTTCTACACCTTATAAAATCCCATAATTACAACATTTGATTTAATTATAGTATCTTATAAAATCCCATAATTATAACATTTGATTTAACAATAGTATCTTATGAAATAAAACAATAAAATCAGAGCAGATAGGTCCATTTTAAATTTTGTTCTATTTTACCTTTTCATTTTTCTAAAGAATGTTAATACCACATAGATCAATACCAGAGCACATGC
Source organism: Agapornis roseicollis (assembly GCA_002631895.1). Classification (NCBI taxonomy): domain Eukaryota; kingdom Metazoa; phylum Chordata; class Aves; order Psittaciformes; family Psittacidae; genus Agapornis; species Agapornis roseicollis. Next base: position 35,548 of record NDXB01008412.1, on the reverse strand, counting down.
ATCTGTTCTAGAGAAACACACACGTATAAATGAATTGGAGCAATACATTTTGAGCCCAATTCTCAAAAAAATCATCTGCTGTTATAAATAATAAACAAGCTGAAGTACAGAAGTGCACATTTTGCAACCAATGATTTTTCAAATAAATTATGAGAAATAAGAAAAAAGTAATAATATAGGTAATATTATATATATAATATATCATCCTATATTAAATTATGAAAATGCTTGTGAAACATCATCTGTATAATGATAACACCAATTCAAAGATAAGGGGTTTGACCTGCAGCAGTTCTATTTTAGCTTGCATTTTCTATTACTTTAATGTCTCTGTAGGAGTAAATATTGCTGTATCCCAAGCCTAATTTCTGTACATGTTAAGAACACTATCTTGCTTTCATAGTAAAATAGATGCAGCCCTCCATCTGTCCTTGCAAATTTCAAAGGAATATAAGGACTATTAACTATGTATGTAGCATTACTTATATAAGTAATTTCATTATGATCTATTATATGTTCACAACTACTTGCTTTAATTTTTGCAGGGATTGAATTTCCAATGAAGAGATGCAAATTGCAGAATATACAGATGTGTACAATCTTGTCTATAAGGCCTTAACATTTCCAAACAAAATTTATATAACTTAAAAAAATTAATATTTCTTAAAATGGAAAATATTTAGAGTATATTGTACTATATCTTACATATTAACATAGTAGTAGTATTAATATCTACATAGACTTCACATGGTACATTAAAATAAGTTTTATTACAATTCAATTAAAAATAAGACATTTCATAATATTGTGTTCTACTTGAAAATATCTGGATGTTATGGCAACCCAGTTGTGAGGATTTGGCTTGAGTCCAAACCCAATGTTTCCATGTAACCACCATTATTACCTACACAAACATAACTTGACTTAGGTATTTCAACACATAACATGCGTGTGCACAGTAAGTACTGCTGCTATATATAAGCAAAGACTTCCATCTGATGCACAAAATTTGCCCTAAGATTTCCACACCTTTGTAATTACTAGAAAATATAGACATGGAATCTGTGCAATCTTTTAAAGTTAGGACTAGGTTTTATTGCAAAGTTTTTTTCCAGCGTTGAACAGTATTTATCTGATTTTCACCAAACATGAGAGTTGGGTCAAACTCATGAAGCTAGAAATTTGATTTTTTTCATCTAGGGTCAGGGATAGTGCTTGCCATATTCCCTCTGCTTAATCTTAACACATCTAAGCACTGCAAATGAACTACTTGCATGAGAGCCAGTCAGGGAATTTCACAATCCCTACAACTCATTACGAATTTAACAGCAGCAATACTAAGTATTCATATGTTTCAGATAACACATACAAATATGCTGCACTAAAACTCATTGGGGGAAAAAATTAATAATGCTTCCATCTGTTTTCCGTATAGCTCACATAAAATAGAAAGAAACCAAAATGAAAATGCTATTTTAAAGACTGTTTTTAAACTTTCTTTTGATTTACCCACTTATTTTCAAAGCATACAGCTTTATATCTTTAAAAATTAAAATTATTTTTAAAAGAGAATATAAGCAAGAAAGGAAGAAAACAGCTGAAAGAATGGTGAAATATTAATTTAATGTCTCCTCATTTCCATCTGTTTTAGAGAATGAACCATTTTCTACTGAAATCCTGCTGCTGCATCTCAAATATAAGCAGACAGGTATTCTGCGCTTATAGGGAAAACTGTTTCATCTCCTGTATTCTGGCCTCCTCTTAATGTATTGGTTTTGTACAATTAAATCTACTTTTCAGCTGCTAGCAACAATTTTCTAGCAACCTAGAGAAAACATGTCTAAAAGATACAAAGGTTTGAAGACGTGATATTTTGAGATAAAAATTACTAAACCCCATGTACCTTAGAGGTACAAGAAGTGAGTTGCAATATTCAAGGGACAAAATTTTCAAGATTGCTCTATATTTAATTTTACATAATTATTCAGACATCTAATTTGTAACTGTTTCAGATTAACAAAAGATGAAAAAATATCTGCAGAAGCTTCTTTCTTTTTTCTTTTCTGCCTTTTATTTATTTATTTATTTTCATGTAGACAGCTGTGTACATTCAAAGCATTTTAACTGTAAACTGTATTAGCAAAGTTAGTTACTTAGGAGTTTAGGAAAACTTCTCTCATGTTCTCACAGAGCAGGACAAAAGTAGAAATACACAACACAGAGTTTAAAAAAATAGAGTAAAACACCTGGAATTTCTGTAGTCATATAAGGAGGATACTGTGCAAATATTAGTGCATTATTTACATTTCTAGATAAGAAAATAAAGGCATATTACTAGCCACTTCTGAGAAGTATGAGGAAGCTGACAACAGACATTGTGGGGAAGATGCGAAGACAGGGATGTATTTCAAAATAAAGGACTACATTTAAAAATCACCACTACAATGGTACTGCATATAAATTAAAGTGAAAATTCATTCCTGGATTCTTGTAAATGAACCCCCACAGCCTCATCTTTAATTTGTAACTTATGTTTTCATTGGAACCCTTGCTAAAACTACAGGCATAAATGAAAAATTTGAGTAACGTAATCCTTACATTACATATTAAATAGCTGAAGAGACCATCACAAGCAAAAGCCGTATTTTCAGATAATGCATAAGTTAAAATATACTTTCCCTTTATCATGATTATTATCAATATTATGATTCATCTGGGCAATTAATTATTTTCACATACATGAACAGTTTGAGGACAACATTGTGCCTAACCTTTGCAATTCAAAGCCCCAGCCTGCTGTTTCTTAGCTTTTGTGTGATTATCTTAGGCTTGCTTCACTGAGATATACATGTACACAAAGTCACACATTTCTGTTTGGTGTACATAACACCAAAAGACCACAGGACCACCTTTAAATCTACAAATCAACAGAAATTCATGTGCACAGGCAGACCAGTTCTGCCACAGAAGAGTAAATCCTCTTCCAGTGCCTGTGAGTCATGTGACATGATATGGCTAGTCATACAATCTCCAGCCCTGAGAAAGAAACTGAAGCTCTTGCCATGTTAGGCATCGAAAGTAGCATGGAAAGTTGCAAAATTAAACCTGAATATGACACAAGCTAGGGTAACAGCCCATGATTACCTCATCAGTTGCTAGTGAATCTTTTGCAGAGCAGATCATATGGTGCAAAGCATTAGTAAGGAAGCATAATCATACTTCTACCTCCTCTAGCAATAGGTAGACCATGAGGTTCAGGCACTTTAGGCAAACTAACCTGGCTGCAAAACCAAAAAAACTCTTTCCCTTAGGTTACAAGGAGTGTAATAGTGTGTGACTTCTGCAGGGATGCCAAAGAATCCTGTGAGCCTCTGCTCATTGCCTGCAACAACTAGGGTCTAAGGCAGAGAAAAATGAGACAATCCCAAGGACAGAATGCTGTAAATAACCATGTTTAAAAAGAATCTCAGATGCAGTTTCCAGATACCATTTTTTGTCTATTAAGTAATTTGTAACACTTTTCTGCTGTTGTTGAATATACCTCAGTTCTTGACTTGCATTATTTTATGCCTAGAAAGACAAAAATTAAAATCAAATGCATTTTGAAGGCTCATGCATCTTCCTTGGTAAAGTGACAAGAATGGCTGTACTCTTCTTTGTGCTCCTGACTATAGATGTGTCCTTTGGAGTTTCTTCTTGTAGTGAAAGGGAGTAGCCAGGACAACAGAGCACAGGCATTAACTTTGAACATACAAGCTTAAACAATGTATTGTGAGAGTGAGAAAGCTGGAAAAAGATGCAGGGTCTAATAAAAATATTTTGCAGTAAACTGGACAAGGAAATGTCAGTTTGGAATGGGTAAGAAAATAGGGCCAAACACAGGAAACTAAAAATGCCGAACTAGTAAAGAAGATTCTTCTTCTGAAATCTGGAGGAGTTAAAAAGAACTCTAGGACTAAGTATTTTTTTCTGACATTGTTTCCCCAAGGATAAGATGTGGGAGCTATTGCTATGGTCCTGCTGTCTGACTATTGATACACCTCGCTAAAAGCCAAAGAGTCATAAGCTGCATGGAGGAAAAGGAGAATTTGGTGTTCCAGGAAAAAAAAGACTTGCAAGGACTAGCTGCTACCTCCATTGTTCAAACTCTTCCTGTACTAGTTAAGTCCTTCTAAATAAGAATGAGGACAAAAGAAATAACTGTGAAAGAGAAAGAACGGTAACGATGTCATGAATCCATTAAATTTACCACATGTGCAAAATTCAAATTGAACTACAGTGAAGATTCTCCTGGCAGCCTTCTGCAGTTCTTCAGTGCCCTCAGAGAGAAAATTTGCCTTATGCCTAAATCATTTTTCTTGAAAAATTAAATCTATTCTCCTTAAAGGAGACGGAAGCACAAACTGACCACTAGCCCTTTTAAATAATCTTTTATGCACTGGAAAACAATTTTGGCTATTACACTCCTTCAGTCTTTACTAATGATCTGTTATTTTATAGATTTCACTAATTACACTCCTTCAACTTTTTCTCATATTTAACATGTTCAAAACCTAGAATTGGGATTTTTCCCCCTCCAGTATGTGTATTTTATGTGTGGTGTCTGAAATAAGACACAGTATCTCACAGAGTGCTTTGACACTGCTAAGTAGCGAAATAAATGCCCTCTCTGAAATTCCCTGCAAGAAATAGTGCCTGACAAACTGGCAATGGTTTACTATGAAGAGTGGCAGATTGACAAACAGGTGGCTTTCATGATTTGTAACACCATCTTCAAGTTCCTGAGAAACAGACGCTTGGTATTTGTCCAACCTGTGGACTTTTGTTAAATAAACACACATACCCGCAAGCCACCTCCCTGCCCCACAAACCAGTCCACTGCAATGTTTGCTTTTCCACAACTTATGAGTTTGCATCTCACATATGTCAATCTTGTAAAGGGAAGAATAACATGTAAAAATGCATGCATCAAGTATGAACATTTTAAAAAGTAGAAGCTAATTACATTTCAGTGGTAATTCACTGAAGATATTTCATTTAAATCTGGACTTGGTTTGTGGGATTCAAACTACAGAAATTATCTTACAGAAACAAAAGGAAACCTTGTTATACTTTGGAAAAAACTCAAGATGGCCAAACACAAATCTTTAACTTCATAAAAAATATTTCTTCTTGCCTTAACTAGCAATTCATTTTTAATCAAACAATCAAGAGACTTTTCTAAAGATTTTAAAGTTTAGAATTGAAAAATATTGGCAAGTATCACAATAATTATTTTTTTCCTTCATGGCTAACTTTCAAATGACTTAGAAACCAAAACTTAAATTAGGAATTGCATCTTTTTGTATCTTTTTTACACTTTAAAACAATTTTTTTTAAGGAGAAGGTGCAACATCCGTTTGCAGATTACACTGAGTCTGTTGCTGAAACACTACTTAAAAAAAGTGTCTGGAAAAGTCACATTTGACTTGATATAGAAGCTTGCTTTTTTATTATTTACCTTAGTTTGCATTATGTTTTACATGACAGGCTTTTGATACTAACAAAAATGCACAGCCTTTTTCAATCATAATTTATAAAGAAACCAAACCTCTAAATATAAGCATTTTGGCAGGTTTATGTGTATACAGTCACACACCCTTTCTGACCACTGCTTACTGATACCCTAATGGCAAACATTTATTGCCACATATTCCCAAAGGCAAAGTGAAGCAAGAAAAATTAAAATCCTTTAGGAAATATAAACAGAGCTTCCTGATTCGAGCCATACAGGAACCGTCATTTTGCTACAAACACAACAGAAATTATAGACTTGCAATGTTTAGATCACTTTAACTAACATAAATATTGTTCTTTCAAGTGACCTAAAAAAAAAAGAGAAAAACAACAGTAGGACTATATTGTACAGGGTGCTCCTAGTGACAATCATACTTTCCTCAATTCCTACTACAAAACACAGACGTTGTTTTAACAAATACCACTTGGCTGACCTAGAAGATAGGACGAAGGAATAAGAAAGTCACGTCCAATTCCTCATGGATTCCCAGCTCGGATCCTGGTTTTTGCAGTTTACCTTATGAACATGATCCGAGTGACATTTCGCAAATTCCTGGATAAATGTTGCTACACTCTGCCAGCAGAGATACAGGCTGTGTCATGCACAGATCAATAATAGCACTGTGTTTCATCAGCCTCAAAATCGAAAGTGCTTCATCTGGCAAAAGCCGTGGCCCTGGAGGATCTGACATATATAAACTGAATACACAGTGTCTACTACAAGAGCTGCCAGTGTGAAAGGCAAGTGTGGAGATACACAGTGAGTGTATGTGAATAAGAAAATATGTATTTGTATATATAAGGAAGTTTTCAACTCCTTGTGAAAAATAAGAACAAACATCACAAAGCAGTAGTTGAGAAATGGAAATGAAACTAAAATTTTATAATGAATGTAAATGAAACTAAGATTTTACAATTCTTGACAGAAAAAAATACAGTCAGGACAATCCAGTACCTGTAATCTTGAGGAATTTACTGTAAAATGCCTTTTGAACTATACACAGTAATATGTATGACAGTAGGCAGCAATAAAATGCACTCTAAGCTACAAATAATGCCTTTTTACCAAAATTATGAGAAAACTTTTTTTCAGGGAAACTACTCAAAGTAGAGGTCTTGAGACTGTAAATCACCATAAACATCGTAACTGCAGTTTCAGACCTCAACATAGGCCTTCTTTCCTAAGTAAAGGAAATTTATGTCTCCTGCTTAGCTTTCCTCATGATTAACTTAACTTTATTCTCCAGGGACAAAGCTTGTAAAATTTCTATCTTCAAGTAAATGCAGCACCTGTAGATTTTTAATTGAAATTACTATTTATCAGAATGCTTTTCCCTAATTTGTTTCTCATTGTTGATTTAGTTTTTTCTACCAAAGTTTCTATTGCAAACAATACTTTGAAAAATAAGTATTTTTCTTTGGAATCCAAGCCATTAATGAAGTATATCAGCTTGAGTCTTTTATCAAGTTTTTGACTAAAAAAGATTATTAGACTCTGTCTCCCCAGTTCAAATGAAAAGTTTTCTCCTTTAAATATTTCACTATTACCTCACAAAAATCTGTTTCCTTACACTCCACCCTATAGGTAGACAACAGAATATAAAAAAAAATTAAAAAATTATAATTTACCTTTTTCTTTTCTGAATTTACCTTACCAAGTTATGTATTACCTATACGAGGCTTTAGCCTTCTCTCAGCTCTACAATCAGTAACTCCAAAGGGATGTACCAAAAATGTGTAATCCTAAATTCTGTGTACGTCACATCACAAAAGCTGTTATTCCTTCTTTTCTCATTTCTTTGCTAAAGGCTAATTCTCTTTGAATGTTCCTATTGCACACAGTGGAACATTCATTTATCTTAGGGCACTCTCTCCATTTCATTATCCATTTTCCCTGTGCCATGAGTCTATATTTGTATGTCTTGCATGGTGATAGCTTTTTCCTCTGCCTCAGAATTTCTCTTCTTTATAATCTGATGTTTGAACATCATTACAACACTCCCCCTTGGATTTAGTTAGACTCTTATAAAATATCGGTCCGACTTTTCTTAAATCTGTCATCCATATTTACATTTTATTTCACAGCACCATTAAATTCTGGGTTTCATCACAAAAATACTGTTGATCAGCTGTGCTCAATGAAGTACACACATTTTTTCCCTCAGTTCCACAGATAAATGAAGTGCTCTGAAGTTGAGAACATATGTTCCTGTTTGTACTTTTCATTGCCTCAGTTCACATATCGTTTCTCTTCCCATCTCTATTTTTTGTTGCTTCCTACAGAACAGACTTTTCATTTTATTTCCTGCAGAAAGACTGCCCACTGCTAACCATGAGCAGTTGATTTCTTTCTAATTCTTCCTTTTTAGATTAACTGTTCAATATAATTGCAATTCTCTGACTTCAATTGGTAATGGTCAATTAAAGTCACATAAAAATTACAAACCTCGTATCTGGTATGATTCTATCTTGTTTCAGTTCTGTGCCCTTGAATATTTTTTCCAATTTTCATTTGCTAGACTGAAGACTCTTCATGCAAATATTTAAACTCCAGTTACCTTTTAATTTTTAAACTCCTTTTAACTTTCTGAAAACATCAAATTGTTTTCTGGAATGGTGTATTTTCAAATCTTTTCCATGAGTCTTGAAATGCTTTTTACTTTTACCAGTGTCTTTCTTGGATTCTAGGCTAGAGATACATAGGGTATTCTAGGAGCACTCAAATCATGCCAAGTGAAAGAAAATACATTCTCTCTGCTTCTATTGTATAGCCTCCAGTTTATATATTCAAGGACTGCACTAGTATTTTTCACAATGGCAATGGGAGTTCATGCTCAGCTCATTACCTACTAGGACTCTCATTTTTCTTCAGAGTCCCTGGTTCCCAGGAGACAGCAATTCAGCCTTGCTCAACATGAACTTGAGCAATGTATTGGTTTTCATTATGATGTAATGATTTCCTCATTAAAAACGCTGTGAGGTCATAATGATCTATACTTTTCAATCAGCCTCTGGTGATGATTGAAAGCTTAAAACAGATGTCAATGACTGAAGATATCCTCTTACATTGGCTTGGATTTTTTACATTGCCACTAATTTTAAAAAAATGATTGAAAGATTTTACCAATCAAACAAACAGCAAAATGACTGTCATATATTTCATAGTATATCCAAATAGAATAGATGTATAAGATGTAAACCATTATCTTGGGGAAAAAAAATAATGTTATCATTCATGTGAGGGATCAACTGAAAAATTAATTTCATGGTACATGAGATTCTGAGCTACTGAAAATGATTAAGTGGTACTCATATGCACCAATTTAACCTTAAGGCATGAATTGAGACACATAATCTACACTGCTCTATGTGTCAATGCTTAGCTCCAATCCACATACTAAGTGAAACCAACCATGATGATCATTTCTGGAATTTAATCTCACAGGTACATTTTAATACAAGCAATCATTGTTACACAGGGACACACACACACAAAAAAAATGGATGTATTTGTAAGAATTCTAGATACTTTCATGTCATAGAGCTATTTTTGCAATCCCATGACCTTACTCCCTCAACTTCTAACTCCTCAAATAAGGAACAAAACCATCTTTTACCGATTCACCTATTTCATGCACATATCTACCTTGCTAACCATGCTGAGCACCCTGCTCCACCAATCTTATGTCCCCTAGCTTTACAATGAGAGATAACTATTGACCAGATTAGGACAGGAACAAAGGAAAGGGAAGTAGGGTAAAAGGATGCATTAGGAGAGGCCAGGAGAATCACCTCATGCTCACAGTATAAAGGAATGCAGAAGTACTTCCTAAGTGTTTCATGACTCTTGAAATCTTGCAAACAGAGGGAGAGAATTCAGACTTTCAAGGTATGATATACAGCTGCTAGAAACTTAAGGCATCTATTTCTTGCACTTTAGTAGCACCTATATAAAATGGTACACAGAGAATGGCACACAGACCGATAATTTATCAGAATACTAAATCATACAATATGATAACTATTACAATATAATGATATTTCAAATATTACATTCTCTATTGTAATTCCTTCCCTGCAAGTTCAAAACACAAAAGAACCTCTCACTACAGAGAGGTCTATATTCAAGACTAGAGCAAATTAAATTTATTTTTACCACCATACACAGGCAGTCTTGAAATGCCATTGAATTCAGTGGAAATAAGCACATGCATATGGTTAGTAAATCACTTTTGTAGTTAATACTGGTAGTTGGTAGTAATGAATAATTCATAGATCACTTCAGTGAACAAGCCTAAGACTACTGATCCAATTGCAACCTAAACTGGTTTTCTATGGCAATCTATGAGAAAAACAGACTGCCAGTGCTGAAACGTAATCTGTCAACATATGAATAATCATTCCCAAATAAATGTATTTTGGGGGGTAAAATTTGATGAGGAATATCATCTGACAAAACCTTACATTATCCTCAGAACTTTACATAGTACTGAATGTTCAAAAACCCAGTCCAGTTCTATGCTTCACTTCAATTAAATGATCAGATCAGACTGAATTCAGTGAAAACACTCCTGTGAACACAACAGGGAATTCAATTACAAGAGTATCTGTTGAACTTTTCTAGGTCTCAGATAGTATCATATTCTGAAATTTTGGGGAGAATAAACTACAAACTGAGTTCTGTTTTTTGTCTGATAATAAGATTCAATGCACAAGGAAAGTTTGTTTAAACCACAGGGAAGGTGAGGAAAAATAAACTACATATCTCATGAAATCCATCAAGAAAATATTACAAGATAGTATGTTCCAGTGCTTACTATAATACAAGTATATACTATTATTGTATATATTGTCAGATAATTATATTAGACGTGTTTATACACATGCATACTGTCTCTATTTCTAACATGACAAGAACATGCTAACCCTTGTGACACAGATTTTCTTCTAACACAAACCTACACTTTTTACAATTTCTACATGATACAGCAATACAAATAGTATTGAGTGTATCTATGAACTTCATGTAGTCTCCACAATTTTTTCTTTATATTTTTCCAGAATTTAACTTCCTCTAAGTTATTTCATTTTGACAGCAATATAATACAACTTTCACAGCTCTAGTTCATGCGAACTGCTCTCTTTAATTTATGAATGAAGCTCATTTCCTACATGCAATGTACTTCAACTGTTGTTCATCAATAATTCAAAAGGTCTATTGTAATTTTTCTTCAGAGATCAATATAAATGCAGAAGGTATTTTGCTTTATTTTTATTTTCCAGTGACAGCACAGTTTCATGATAAATATATTTTAAGTGTAGTTCTGTTAACAGAACTTAGTTCAGGATGCTGTAAGTTTTCAATGCAGCAAACTACAAAAATAAATAAAACAATATTTTTTTTCTTTTGTGGAGTAAATGCATTTTAAAAGGCCAGTTACTTTTATGTTTATCATTTCACATTCCTCATTTTATTTCCAAGTTAACTTCTCTTGACAGCAGAAAATAAAAAGTTGAGAACAGTTTTAGATCAGCAGCAATGCGGAATCAGTAGTTTACCTGAGGAAAAATTATATAGACATTTCCCCATTTAGTAACCAAAAGCTTGAAACATATCTGTTTAGCTGATCATGTTTATTTCAGGCAGAATTTTGGACTAGGACTGGAAAGAGGTGAATTTTAGAGTCACAGAGCATCATCTGACTCTGTTTCCAGTCTTCATACATGTGACATATAGCCTGATTTTCAATTGATCAAGCTCAACTGTGGTCTAATGAAACTACATATAGCAGAATCTGTTTGTAATATTGCCAAAATATGTGTCAAAGCCTTCAAAAACGACATGTAGGACCCTGAGACAGTACTAAAATGCTGTAAGATTTAACTTTAAAGTATAACACACACAATTTTTCCTATCTACAGGTAATGTTACCATTCAGGTCTGGAACACTGTGGTAAGTCCAGGAAGAATGTCTTTCTCTCAAGAATACACAGACTGGAGTGTGTTTTGAGTTTTGAATTATCTATTGTGCCCATAAAGAGGTCTTTTCACGGCATGCATACACAATGACAACAGCAATATGACCTCAGAAGCTAAAAAAAAACCCTTAAAGAATTAACACCCAATTAGATTTTGAGAAGATTCAGTCTCATACTGGTACATAGCTAAGTTCAATTGTTATATAAACCTCTGATGTCTTACATTGTGTTTGCACTGTGCAAAGGTCAGGCAGTATATCCTGTTTTATCACATTTTTATTCCTTTTGGTTTACCTTTTCACTTCTGCTGCACTTAAAGAAAAAGTAAAATAGAAATTTTGCTGTTGTGATTTTTAAATATTTTTATAAACTCTCTTTACTTCTTTTTAAATATTGTGCCTGAAGGTTACGGTTGTTGCAAATTAACCAAGACTACTTTTGGTCAAAGTAGCTAGAACAGGATAACACTTCTAAAGAGGAGAGGAGGGGGAGAAATCACATTTCTTATGATGTTTTGGGGAACAAAATTTCCCTAAGAAACTCCACAGTTCTTTGATTCATTCCCCTTTTACTACTACTGTAATAAAAATAGAAAGTCAGAATTCCTGCATACAATATTGATGTAGCAGCAATTTCCTATAAAGTTAATCTGTAAAAAGTCCTATTTAAAATTAAAGTCTTCCAAATTTCATTTCTTCTAAATATTTTAATAAAATATTATCATTCAGGTATTCTGTAGGTATGATTAGTATAATCTGATGTATATAATTAAAAATATCTTTTCATGCAATGGAAAGAAAAAAACCCCACTTAATTTAGAAATCATGACACCAAATGCAGAAGCTTTCTTATGAACTTCATAAAAACTAGCACAAATGTGCTGGAGTATTCCCATGAAAGAGGAGTCAAAATAAAATGAGGACATATGTTAAGGCATTTTGGGAGAAAACAACTGGATATGCCTGTGAGAATTTCTAAATGGACAATGTTTACATAGAAAGTCCCCCAAAACTGTCAAAACAATTATACATTTGCTGTAATGAACAAAACAGAGGAAGTTCCAAAAGCAGTTTTATCTTACTGCAGGGTAATTTCAAACACCATTCAGTTTATAATTTCAAGCTTATTCCTAAAATTTACTTTAAGAAAACCACAAACACACAAAAATTGTTATGTAAATGAGAATACATCTCTTCAAAAGGGAAAAGTCCCTTTATGAAAGCCAGAGTCAAAGTGACATCTCTGTGTAAATAATAATTAAGTCAATAATTTACAAGGCTTCTAAAATCAGCATCAGTTTAATCTTGGTTTTAATGTAATTGCTGGTTCACTCATATTTGGGTACCATAAAAAGAATGAAGCTGTGGTGTTGAATTTGCAGATGCAACACTGAATTCTGAGCTGTTCTCTGATAGACTGGGCAGCAAAAAAGTAGTCATGAGAATCTGTAAAGGAAGCCACAAACAAATTTTAAAGAATAAAAATATTTAGTCTTTTCACTAGTGCCTTACTCCTTCATTTTTTCATGCTCACACCCTTCTATAGCTGAGATAAACTTTTGCCAAGCAAATTCTGTTGTAAATGCAAAGAATGAGCTCAGGGAACAAAAGTTCCCTCAATATTCAAAGGAAATTGAAAATTGAATGGCTAAAATACAGTTTGGTGGGATTTTTAAAATGCTATCAGAAAAAATCCTAGGCTCCATTACAGCTAAAATATGTGAAACGAAAAAAAACCCAAAACCAAAACCAGCTCCTTTTCTTCCCAGATCATCATAAACTCAAGGGATGTATCCGCAGGAATGCATCTGTGCATCTAGAAAACTTTACTTAAACCTTCACACTTTTTTTTTTTCTCAAAGGATCTGTTAGTATGTGGTTGACATATTTCCATTTTTAACATTTAGGTTTCCTGCTGAAATGGAATTACACAGGAACTTGGCAAATGTCTATGGCATTCCATTAAGAAATGCAGCTTTTCCTGTGACATCACCTGAGAAGCACTGGAGAACTGATGCAAAAGATCCTCAGGTACTTTTGAGCAGTGGACCTGTAAATGGCTTTGACACGAATAAGATAAATAGTTAAGATTTAACCTACTTATGATTTTCATTTCTTATTCAATATACTTTGCCTGAACTTTTGCAACAAGAATGACATCTACTACATAAAATGAATTATAATTACTATGTTGTATGCAATAAATATACTCTTCTTATACGCAGTCAGTGATAGAAATGAAAAGAAGGGGCAATATATCTTAGAAAATAAAATCCTGCATTTTTCCAACAATTCCTTTCAGACATTTTTCTGAGAAACTTAGGAAATGCTAAATCCCTTTGCTTCTACATTAAGTATCAGCTCCAGCTGTGATTTCTGTACACTGATAGCAAATTGTAACTACCATAGTTCTGTAGAGACAGTCTTGACTCAGTGTTGATGTGAATCCTTGGAGAATGTGAGCTTTGATCTCACATGTGCAGTCACTTTACAGTCATTTTTGTAGAAATATGCAAAAAAAAAAAAAATTGCTTTTGCAGAATCAAAAGAAAGCAAGAAATCTACATTGCTGCAGTGTTCACAAGGCCAAACAAAAAAAACCCCTGCCTCGAATCCAGTATTCTGAACTCCTATGAGCAAACAGACAAATACACACATACATACATGCCTGGGTGGATCTTCAAGAAAAATACACAAAACCATACATATACCTACATTTCTGAAAATCAACAGATGCCAGACAGTCCTTAGGTTGCATGAACTGTAAAGTCTGTCTCAAAATGAACATCTGGAACATTAAAATCTTAAGTTTATAGTTGATTTTCTAGCACTGAATTCCTCGGGGATTATAACAAAGGACTGACTGCACAAACATCTTCCCTTGTCTGCTAACGGGTCTATTTTCTTAGCCAAATTCAGGCAACATGGCACCTCATCCAAGACATGACATTACTGTTTACTGTTGGTAGAACGATACACTTTAGCCCAGCATCACAAGTTCACTGTTACTGTAAGATTAGTCAGAACTTATGATTACATATTGAAGCTTAGTTTTGGATATCAGACATTTTTGACACTCTTGAAGTATTTCAGACTCTCCCTAAAACTAGAGATTGCTTCAATCTTTCAGGTTTTTATGGTCTGTTTGCTTTCTTTTTACCATCTACCTATGCAAGAAAATTCTAAAATCTAAAGTAACAGAAGCATTGAGAAGAAAAAATAACAACAGTGTTCTTGCAAGTAAAAAAAAAAACCCACCAAAAGTTATTTCTCTTGCAGTATCTTAATACTTAAATATCTGAGTGTTTCTTACAAAAAAACCCCAAACCAAAATAAACCACTAACTCCCCAAACAAATGTGTGCTTTAAAATCATTTATCTGTCTAAATCATCGTTTTCTTTTTTAAACGTGAGTGTACCCTGCAGTGACCGTGTAGGTTCTTTACCTCCTTAATTTTCACTTGGCAAGTAGCCCAAGCCTCTGCTTTAAATTTCCCACTTGGTAGCACTAGTATGGCACCTGAAGAGTAATTAGTCGTAAGAAAGGGAATTTGAATTGTTTGCTGAGAAGGAAAAAAATGTGCATGCCTAATAAAGATTTTTAACTTGAGTACCTGCAACATCATTTATGTATTTTTGCTTAGAATGCACTGCCCTTTAAATAGACCACTGACCACTATTTTTTAAAAAACTTTCCAGAAAAACTGAGTGAAAAAAACCTGGTTTGGTTTGAAGAATGTGCTATTTCACTTTTAATCAGTCTTCTACAATATAGCAGCATTTATCTTGACACAAATTTTGCCCCTTTCTTTTTTAAGTTTCCTGATAATGGCTTTTTTATTTTATTTCTCATGTTGCTCTCATACAGACACCTAAGGTGTAGTCTTCTAAGAAGTCAAATCATGAAGATGTCTGAGCAAGCAGAATATTTTACCTAAATTACACATATAACTCTATGTGAAGTTTATACTGTCCATGAAACTTTACATTATGATACTGTTTGTGAGACAGGCAGATCTCCATTGGTTCCAATGACCTTGGAAACTCTTTTGGAACAATTCATTACATATACATAGTTATGCAAAATGAGTAACAGAAATTGAGTAATCAGAAATGAGTAACAGAGGTTTTCCCTTCTCTAGAAATTAGCAGTTTCCCAGCCTTACGAAAGTGAAAAGTGCTGCTCCTGGTACTGCTTCTGCCTTCTGTGCAAAGACAGAAATGCAAAGAAGTTTGAGGGGGAGGGGATTTGATTTCTATTTTAATGTCTGCCTCCTTCTAGCAGGTCCATCTGTTGTAGCACTATAATTCTGGAAGCAGGATGTGTGTGTGACCAACAGGAGACAATTACTGCAAAAGTGTTTGTTGATTCAGCTCTATAAAGGGCAGGCCAATCACTACAGTATGAATAGAAAAGAATTCCAGCTGAGGAGCTGCATATAGATTAACGCAAAATACATATATCTATAAATGAGTATGGGGAAAACTAGATTGGAGTAATAGTATGGAATGAAGACCAAAGTAGAGAAAGCTGTCATCTTCGGGGCTTTTAACCAAATTCTTTACTAGTCTGTATTTTTGTAAATCTTGTTCTCTAGCTTTCCACCTTGACAGAGGGTGATGGGATTCAATCAATATGGAACTAGTCGGAGAATCCTTTGGAAGCTCTGCTCTTGGAGTGTATGAAGCTGATTTCTCCAAAACTGCCTGCTCTGCACATAGGAATGGGTTCTAGTTCATGTGAACTGACCAGATTCTCAGGAAAGCTCTCAGGCCGCAGGTTAAAAGTTAAACTTCCCACACATATTTCAAAGA
This sequence comes from Agapornis roseicollis, assembly GCA_002631895.1. Classification (NCBI taxonomy): domain Eukaryota; kingdom Metazoa; phylum Chordata; class Aves; order Psittaciformes; family Psittacidae; genus Agapornis; species Agapornis roseicollis. The sequence continues at coordinate 19,199 of NDXB01008412.1, read as the reverse complement.
AATTCTTCCCTGTGAGGGTGGTGAGGCACTTGCCCAGAGAAGCTGTGGATTCTCCATCACTGGCAGTGTTCAAGGCCAGGTTGGGCTGGGCTTTGAGCAACCTGGTCTAGTGGTAGGTGTCCCTGTCTGTAGTACAGGGCTTGAGACTAGAAGATTTATAAGGTCCCTTCCAACCCAAACCATTCTAAGAGTCTATGATTCTTTTTCATAAGAGTTAATTAATTGGATTGATAGTAAATCAGGCCTCAGAATTATTTGCACATAGTAACTGATCCAAAATCTCACATGCTAGTATAAATAATAATATATATGATATAAAGCATGCTAGTATACAACAATTCTTGACCATAAGAAATTCAGACACAAAAATCAATATTATCAAATTTACACAGAACTACAACAACAGAATTAATCTGAACATTGCAAAACAACATAAAGAAAAGTACTTTACCTCTATGGTGAGTTTACTAGTTTGAAGTCTCTGATCAGCCAGCTGTAGCTCATTCGTTAGTTTTCCATTGTTTTCTTTAAATACCTTCAGAGAAGACACTGCTGTCTTCTTTTCATTCTGTAATACAGCTAGCTTCTGCTGCAGTGACTTAATTCTTTTACGTAGTAGAGTAACAGGGTAGCTTGGTTTCTGGACAATGATATTTCTTCTTTTTGTTCTGTTCACTAAACATAAAAGGGAATGTTACTAAACTGACATATCATCATAAATAACATGATTTCTGATTTTTCTTTGCTCTTCAAAGCACTGTTCTAGCCAGTAAAACATTTCTCAATATGCAAGGTGGTAAATTAATTCAGTTAACCTGTAAGTGCTCTATGTAGTTCTTATTCTGAAGTGCAAACACTGCTAACTCAGTAAGGATTTGGAAGCTCACTGCAGCTCAAGTTTCTGATCTGATTCCGATTCCCAGAAATATAGGTTTCAGTACCTTGTTAACAGATTTTTTTTTTCTTAAGATCTAAACCACAATACAGATAATTTTGTTTCATTGGCTAAAAGGGGCACAAAGAGCAAAAGGTAGTGAAAAGCCTTATTTCATTCAGTAGATTCAATGTGTGGGATTTAGTAAAAATAAAGTATATTTTAACTGTGCAAAAAGACACTGCTTGACAGTCACTTTTTATATAATAATTTCAGTTAAAAACAATGAGCTTTGAAAAATACACTCACATAAATTTAAATAAGCAAATCCTGCAACAACATTTAAGTGGCTTTCTGTAATATAGAAGAGATTTTGGAATTTTAGGCAGCAATGCTATGCCAATCTTACTTACAAAGTTGTGGAAATACATAATATTCCCACCTCTGTATAGAATTGATGGACATGATGTTGTGAGACAGCAGATCTCCCTTCTCTTGGAATGTAATTTTTCTCGGTCTTTATTCTGTGAATGGCCCTAAATAAAAAGCAAAACCAGAAAGACGGGAATTTTTCATTATGACATTCCCACAACAATACTCCAAAGTTATTCAGTTTGAATTGAAACAAAAAAAAAATTAGTTCAAATAATATACAATACTCTAATTATTTTTAATTTGAAAACCAGTCCTACAAAACCAGCCAACAAAGAGCACAAATTTCTGCCTTTCCCATCAAATATAGAATAAATAATGAATAGATAAATCATAACCCTTCCCAAAGAATCCCAGAGGAAAATGAAGTGTCTATTAATGACTAGATTATAGGCTGAAGAGGAATTCTCCTTGCAATATGTAAAATGAAAATGACCACAGCATGGCTTTCTCCAAAATCAAAGTACTATTTCCCTGGGTCTTAAATGCTCAGTGTATTTTAAAACACTTTTGTTCTGGAATTCTGCACCATTTACCCAATTTTCAAAATCTTCAGTTTGCAATCTCCATGTGATATGCAAAATATTTCTGGAAACATTCATAACTAAACCAGCTGTTAATAAAATTTGAAAGAGTAAACAGCAACAGATTATCTATTAAATTTACTGACATTGGAGGACAGCATAGCTATGAATTCTAGATTTGTACAATCACCACCCAATTTGAAGGACAGGGATATAGGTTATGCTAGAAAAAAAAAAAAAAAGAAACATAACTGCCAACTTTTCAGACTAAAACCTAAGCAAAGGAAAACAAAGGAGGTCAAGTTCTTGTAGGTCTGTCCCCTTTAAGTGGTCTCATAATTATTGTTTTCCATCTTTCAAAGACCATAATGGAAAACAGTACTAAGATCCTATCAGTATGACCAAAGGATCCTACAGACACTGAAGATATGTAACTGGATGACTGATACTAGTCTGAAATGGTGACTGTGGGTTACAGAGAACAGCACTGTGAATGGACGGACGATGAACAAATGATCCATGCCTGCAGCAGAGGGACAGAGATTTCCACTTTAGGCCGCAGCTCTGATAAATATATGTAAGAGAGTGCCAATAACTGTCCTGATACTGCACAGGGTATTATATAATTAAACCAAGTGTGGCAAAACTAAGTTTTCGTGTCGTAAATTATCTCATCTCCAACCCCAGCCATAGCTCAGGATTTAGGAGATTTCTCTAGCACCCCATTGTATGAGAATACTATGATCCAGTTCAAGTGTCCTTAAATCTTCAGGAGGGATTTAAGATTCCTGCTAAAACTCGTGTTCCCATTTGTTAATACTAAACCTGTTTGCAATACTATCCCCTGTTGCCACAAACCGTATTTTCAGGTGCTTTTCCTGCAACAGGGGACTTCTACTGAAATGTATTTACCCGATTTACTCTTGGGATGGTTTCTGTTTATGCTCCAAGTCCACCAGTCTGTCACATATATCACAATGTACCAGAAAATACCTGTGTTTCTTTTTTTCCAGTAGGAACAGAGAGTAAATGGGCAAACAAGAAATATACTGCCTGTGTCTACTCTACTAAGCCAGAGAGACCAGCACCTCTTGGATTCCCTGCCTTGTATATCCTCACATAGGAGCAGCAGGAGATAACAAGAGTAGCACACTTTGTCAGATTTTCACATATATCATATGCATCTGCTCATACTGTGAATTCTTTATCAACAGATGGTTGCAGAATTTCCCTTTTTTTCAGCTTTTGTGGCAGAAATATAGATCTTTTGATAAAAACACACAATCAATAATACATAACAAGATGGTAGTTTGTATTTGCTTCAAAATTTTGGAGGGTAAGAAAGTAATTATGTTTTCAAACTCTTTATTATATGACCATACATAACAGAATTTCAAACCAGGTTTCTAACAGCACCAAGTTGTTCAGTGTTTCAGTATTCTGTTTCTTGAACTAAGAAACAACAATATCTTTTGGTGTTTTAAATTCCAGGAAGTGATTTATTTGGGCAAATGCAGAAGGGAAAAAATATTAGAAACTATTCAGAAGTCCAAAAATTAGTCATCTGTTACAGATTGCATAGAGGCTCTAAAGACCAGGGAAACAACCAGCTGGCCCTTTTCTGTGAAAAAACAGCGTATAGATGTTAGGAATGAGGCAAGGGGTTCAAATCCCAGACAATGAATGTAAATATGTTAAGAAAAAGCTAAAAATAGTTTTCTCTAGATAGAATTTCTTGGACAGTGATAGAGCCAAAAGCATCTTTCTAAGATGCAGACAACTATTTCTGCACATACCAGATGAACTGAGAGGTGCTCACGCTTGATTCATCAGCACACCATTTTGCAAGAGGGGAGATGGGGATATTACTTGTTATGGGTTAGGTCACTCTGGTCGGTATGTTTTTTCTGATTGAGAGAGAGCTTAATGGTATGTCTGCAGCATTCTTTGGATTGAGAGGCAGCCGGATTTAAAGTAACTAAGTTACTGTAAGTCTGGGCAGCTTATAGTAACTTTACGTTTTTTAATCAGCTTTTGCACATCTTACACTCCCTCCACTGTAGGTGCTATTATTTCACATTTACAGACTAATTGTTTAGAAAATATTCTAAATTCTAATGAAACTACCCATTGAACATCTAGAAACAGATTTATTTTTTTTTTTCAGTTTACAACAGTCAAATTAATTAAAAGGGGAACAGCAGTGACAATACTATAAAAATGCACAAGGGAACAAACTAAGTTCTATTATATACCTTTTCATTACACAGGTGGGGTTTGCCTTCCAAACAAACAATGCTGCAGGGCTTTTGACTATCTCGTATTTGCTTTTTTCCCTGTTGCTTACTTCTGTCTGTCAGTGGATCAATGTTTTGTACTGTGTTCGCAATCACCATTTCCAAACTTCCAGAAGTTGGCATTTCAGGGTCACTAAAACAGCACATTTAGGAAAACAAAACAAAGTTAAACCTTAAAAGTTCCAAACAGCCAGTGCTTGAGCACAGAGAAAATAACACATGTAAGAAAAGAGAAACTAATACAAAAAACCAGACAGTACTGAGTTGACTTATTCAACAGATGTTTACAAATATGATAAAGAAGAAATCTGAGAAATAATTTTATCAAGTTCTAATATGTCAAATGGAATCTCACTCTACAATGCCCTGAGGTGTGAGACTTCAACGGCTTCTTAAAGGACAGCTTTTGTTAGAGTCTACAAAAGTCACACACATGAAAATCTACTTGTTAGTACTTCTAGTCTGTGAATAGCTCACAGAGACATACTGTTTCTATACTTACTTTCATTTTCACATTTGATGACCAAACAAATGCACAGCATTTTTCATTCAATTATGTTTTGTTTCGATTGAATTTTATTCGTAGTGTTGACTGAGAAAAATTCAGAAATCACACTTCAGTGAAATATCTGCCAAGTACACCTTTGGAGTGCTTTGAAATGGTGTAATCTTGGTAGCCCTTTTACTGAAATTGCCTGCCATGCAAAGAAACTGGACCTGAAACTTTCACTCTTCTTCAAATTTTTCCTTAAACTTTCACTCAATATGCTCTTAATTTCATAGAATCACACTGCCTTGCCCCAGATTATCATTTGTTTTCTGATATTCATTGAAGTCCATCTTAAAACATGAAGTCTTGGGTATAATATTTTCTATACTATCAGTGGCCATTAAACATCATTCGTGCAAATGGATTTGTGAAGGAATCCTCTGACAAAAGGTTACTTTGATTTGTTACTTCTTAAACCCAGGCATTTAAAAAGGCACAGTTGAGTTCAAATTAAGTTGCGCCACCATAAAAACAAAAGGTTTAGATATGGTGGCTACTTAACTAGGAAAGAGGCCTTAAATTGAAGAGTTCATACAGAAACATCTTTATAATTTTCAAAACCTGTCCTGACACACTGGTATGTCTGATTAAGTGATAAGAAAAGAAATCAGTGTAACAGTTTGAAGCTGATGGAGTAGCACAGACGTATTACCAACTACGTACATATTTTCCTGCTTTCAAAGAATGTTCTATTTAGAAAATTGAATGTCTGAATCTAGAAACTTAAAGGCAATAATTACTGATAAAGAACAGTATTTATTAATAAATAAAAGAGGGGAGTAAATGAAGGTATCTCACTAACTTGTTGAGAATGACACCTTGAAACATAACCTTCAAAAATGTTCACTATTCTATAACACGAATTCCCTAACCTGATACCTGTAGAATTACTGAAAGCAGTGTTTATGGCTAGCCATGAAAACCAAAGCCATACAATTACTTTTCACTTCACACAAACTCAAACTGCTATAACAATTTACTTGCTCAATTTTGCTCTTAAAAAGCAAAACACAGTAAATTAAATAAAAAGCTCACTGACTACAACAAAAAAAAACATGTATGTTTTCTGTAAAATCAGATCTGCAATATTAAACAGAAAAACACAGATGGTTCTTAATTTGTTTTCTCTCTTAAGATCCTGTGTTTAGGAGACCCCTATTTTGTAGGGGGAGAAGCAGCAGAAGGGTTTTATTTGCCACTGCTGATTTGTCCTGTAAGATATCTAAAGCCAGCATGAAGCCTAAGACGATAATACTGTCTTCTTTGCTTTTTTCTTACCTTCTCTTTATTTTGGGTAAATACAGGCTGGAGGAATTTCTTTCCATGTCTCTTAGAACAAAGTATTGAAATTCAGGGTGTGATACCCATTCACCCAGTGGCTTACTGCTTCCTCCTCAAGTATGTGTGAACAAATAGAAGCAGAAGCAAAAATTCAAAATGCTTATGAAGCTTGCCAGTGCAATTTTCTAAGGGACTTGTGACTTACGACTAGGACTCTGTGCAGTAACAATTACCTTTAAAGAACTGATTTTTAACCATCATTCAATTAAAGTTAGTACAATGACTGTGCATAAAACATACATGAAATAATTAGTGTGGATGGTTCTTAATTTAAAGGATGTTAAACAGCTTGTAGACATCTGCTAGCAAGCTGAAATGGGTCATTCAAAATTTATCTAACTAAATTAAGGGGAAAAAATGTTTCTCCTCCCGGGTCGGCATGTCACAAGATAACTAAACCGACTTAGTAGGCTTGCCTGGGAATCCTTAGCTGTCAGTGGTGAATATGCAAAGGGCCAGCAAATTAAATCAACCTGCCAAACTGTCAATTTCAAGCCTCATGACTGCATGAAAATAGCATCACTGGAAGAAATCAAGCATTGCCTTCTTTTGGGTTTCCTGGCACCTACTCAAATACTCGTGCAGTTGTGGCTAATTTTGCATGCAAATTTCAGTCAATAAGCTCAGAACAAGACCTCCCAAGATATTTCAAAGGATCTGACAGTATTTTTTTTGAATACCAAATCAACAGTAGTTGAAATTCAATCTCCATTTGCTAGTGCTTTACATATGCACAGTGTCCCCTCTACAGGGCTAAGTTAATGAGAGCTGTACCTGCTTTCATTCACATCCTCCCAGCCGTCCTTACTGAAGTTCTCAAATACATTACTCATAACCTTGATGGACTGTTTGAGAAAAGCTCCATGATGCCCCAAAGAGCTCTTTTCCCTGCCTGTTTTTAATTTAACCTTGGTGCCTGTTATCTTGCAATTACATTGCCCAAAGGTTGCCACTGCTTTGGTTTCATCCAGTAAACACTTCAGCTCCTGCACTTGACTCAGCAAATCTTCATTTTCATTTCTCAACCTGCTGGCTTCTGCCACTTGCCCCTTCAAAGACGCAACTTCTTTTTCCTGTGCATCAATCACTAACTGAAGTTCTGCTTTGTCTTTTTTTATTTTACAAATCCTCTTAGATAGTGTTCCCAGCTCATTTTCTCTTGTGTCTGCATCTTCCTTTTGCACTTTTAAAGATGCTTCCAAATATTTTTTCTCCTTCAACAAGTCTTCATTTACTTCTTTCTGTTTCTTTAATTCCCCTTCAATAGCTTTGAATCTTCTTTCTAGTTGTTGTACCTAACAAAAGCAATGGTAGCATTCAGAGTATTTCATCCTATCCAGCAGAGAAAAATAAAAATGTTTCAAATGTATTTATCATATGATAATAATATTACATTAAGCACAAGGGCAAAAGCAACCTGTAGTCCCTAATTTAAAAATAATTCTAACGTACTGCAGATGAAAGCATTTTAGCTGCAATAATACAGCTGTTGAACAAAGGGCAGATGGTAAAAGAAGTTAAAATTCCAGGCAAAGTGACACAGAAGTTTAAGTATGCTAATGAACCTTTCTGATGCATCTTGAGCTCATTACTGATTTGATTATACATACTAATTGAATTTTAAAAAACATTTTTAGAAGAAAAACTATTTTCAAACACAGGCAATTTTGCACTAGCTATCTAAATCCCTGCCTTGGCAGGGGGGTTGGACTAGATGATTTCCAGAATCTTTTACAGTTCTAACAATTCTCTGATTCTGTGTAAATCAACAAGTTCTTTCAAGTGCTGTAAATACACAAATGAAATATTATTTAGATCGTCCAAAGAAACCCAAAAAATTTTAGCAAGAAATATCAGAAGCTCATCTCCTAAAAAAATATGAAGGTTGAAATTCATTTTCTATTCACAGAACGGGAAAATCTATCCTATTTCAATGAAGCCATTTTACAAGCTTCTTATACATAGTTTCAAAGAAGTGTATTCAACCTATATATATGATATATATGCTTTGTAACAGCTTTTGAGATTTACATATATTCAAGGCTGCTAACAATAAACTGATTTTCAGTGTTCAGCTGGAATATTTGCTTACAGTTACAACCAAACCCTACAATTTCCAGAAATAAGGGGCAATTTTAATTTTAGCAGATACTAAACCAAACTTATAGTCTTTGAGATTTCTCCAGAAGCTTGCAAAGCACATCATGGGTAGGAAAGACTATTTTTCAAGGAGCTATGGTAGAACACACATGGCCAACTTCAACCTTTTGCACTCACTAGCACTTAAAGTCATGTATGACAGCTGGAAGGAAACAAACAATGAATAGTCCCTACACCTACCCCTGAGATACCATCATAACTCCGTATATCCATAGAGATAAAAATTATGGAGTACCTGGCAAATAAAATTATAGTTCTGAAATGTAGATGATAAGCAAGCATAAACTATGTGACATTTCAGATGGTAGCATTCTTATTATTTCAATTACTTACTCTACCTTAAGATAAATGAATGTGAGCACTTCCTATTCCGTGTGTTATTATTTTAACATGATGTTTGTCATTCAGTAATAACGAGATGACAGCCTTCATTGCCTGACCATATGGCAAGTGTTACAAGTATATGCAATCACATCATCTGCTGTAAATTACCACACTTCCTACAAGTTAATTCACAAATAAAAAATAAATAGCCATACCTGAACTGACATTCAAAGTTATAGATTTCTGTTTATTCAATTTAAGCATGCTTTTAAAGATTTATAAGTAATTAAATAAATATTGTTTTGCAAAATGACAAACAAAAGGCATGATACTGTTTGAAGGATGTCTTTTCTTTGCAGCAAACAAAACATATGGTAAAATACAAGGGAGCCCTCTTAAGTGAACACCTGTTAACATACTAAACTACTTGTGTATATTACAAATATCAATACAAATAGCAACTAGTTAAGAACATCTTGTTTCTCTATGAGGTAAAACATGTCGAATGTTGAGCAGTAAAGATTAAATACTCATCATATTTGCTAAGCCAAAGAATACTAAATGCATGCAGTACTATCTTGTGAAAAGAGTGATAAACCCACATATGTAGAAAATATTTGCATATGCAATGTTGTGATAAAATTTAAATACAACAAAAGGTGGATTTATCACTATTATATATCAATTTCATTCTGTAGCAAGAGCTCTATGGAGATTAACACCTGATAACATATAAAGTTAAATGCTCAGCAAAAGAAATGAAGATTTCTGAACTTAAAAGTGGTAAAATGCTAAGCATATGTTACCTCCAATTTAGAAAACTTATTACTTTTTTAGCATTACAGGTCTCAACATTCTTTTCATTTTCTCTGACATTAACTATGTTTATCTTACATGGCAAATTCATAGTGAGTTCACTAGAATTCACTTTTGACACAATTTTGGAAATCCATATTTTTTTGAATTAGGAAAGGAAATGATGAACTAAGTTAATGAGTACTGACTTTACATATATGATTCTTATATTAAAATCTAGATCTGTTTGCTGGGGGTGGTGTCTTACCTTCTGTAACATTTGATGTGAAACTTCTTTCATATTCTTCTTTGCAGTACTGTTCTTGACCTCATCATCTTCTCTAAGTTTGAAAAGTGGCTCTATAAGAAAGTAATAATACTTACCTATCATAAAATATGTAATTGTGACACCTAATATTTCGCTAAAAAATACCTAGAGATTTTAAGGAAATGCATTCTTTACTTCCACAATTATTTATAATACCGTCTATTTTCTTGGCAGTCAGTCTTTGGTCAGTTTCTGAAAAGTGACCTCTTTTCAAAGTGTTCTGTCACATAATTATAAATCTTTGTAGCATCACAGTATGTTTTTTTACAGAGTACAAGCTTTTCAAAGGTACAATAGATCTGCAGGTTAAAAACGCTGTACTTTCATTCCAATTTTTATCCCTTTATAGACTATTCCCTCTATGGCTTAAAAGCAGAATTCATTGCCTTTTTATCTACACAGTCACTACCAGTTCTGTTCTCTAGGTCTTGTCCCCTGCTAGGAGGATCAGAGTGATTGGTGAACAAAGCAAACAGTAACAGAATTAGGATGGATGAAAACTTTAAAACCCCCCCCCTTTTTTTTTTTTTGTTAAGTGAAAGATCACGTACTTTACCAGACAAATCACACAAATCATTCTGTTTTAATACTGTGAATTCGTAACAATTGGAAATTGACACAACTAATGAGAGTGAGCATGACTCTGATGTATTGCTTTCGGAGACAGCCAATAAGTTAAAATTCAATCTATTCATACCGAAGAATGCTAAGGAAAAGTTTAGAAGTACAGGTAGGTATAGTAATCAAAATAAAATGCATTCTGTTTAGATCTGCACAAAGAGCTTAAGATTTGTAAATTGCCCACTGCTCACAGAAATGAGCAACTACCCCAGGACTTTTTCTTGGAATATGAAATAACATGGTAAATAATAAAAAAAATTCCTCCACCACTGCAAACCCACAATATTCACATTTCTTTTCTCACCCTTCTTGCCTCAACTAACTTAAAGAATTAATCATAGCAGACAAATATCTGTGCTATTTGGTGGAGGGCTGCTTTAGAAGTATCATTTCAAACTACGAGCAGACACTGCAGGTCACTTAAAAACTTCTGATTTATAAACAAAACAAGTGTAGAAGAAAACCATGTTACTCTCTGTAGATTCACAATCCTCTTGATATAAACAGTGACTAACAAGTTTGTTAGAGTGAATTAGACCTTTCTTTTGTCTTTGGAACATGTCATGGCCAATTAATACTTCTGTATTCATGAAATAAATAGAACACTATTCTAAAGATAATAAAAGCTGAAAAAGGTAAAACTATGCATCTGGGGAATATGTACCTTTACCTTGATATTAATATGGTAGTTCCCATGCTATTTCAGACTATAGTCCCCCAGCACAGTGGTACTGCATACATTTACAACATTCTTTAAGTAACACACAAAGATAATACAAACATGCTTTTCATCTTTTTCTAAATATTCACTCATTTGAATGTCTGCTATAACTTTTGTATCAGCATTTACTGTACCCCACTGAAAAAAGATTTCCCATATTCCAAGTAACTGATCAAAGCACAGAAGGTGTTATATTTATTATGTGGATATACCAAGATACAATTTAAAAATCTATAAATAAACATATTATGTGCTGAAAATAAAGAAAACTACTGCAAAATAGATACAAAAGACAGTACATGTTCAGTATTATCACAGAAGTCACAAGCAACATAAATGAAAGAAAATCCAAAGGTCACTGATGAATAACCCTTTTTACTGAGCAGAAAATAGATGGCCTATTCAGCCCCCTTTTCTCCTCCTCCCTTCTTATTGTTATATAATTGTTCATAGGAATTGATTAAGGAGGCAATAAAACACCATTGTCTGTCTGTCTGTCTATAATAGCAGAAAGATTCATCATATTAGTTTACTCAGGAATATGTATGTTCTACCCATCTACACTCTACTGCAGGAAAAAATCCTAAGTTCTCCCTCAAGGAATAGACCCAAAAGTCATGAAAGTAACTATCTTCAGTCATGAAATTACCATGGTCTTACAGAAGTATACTTAGGTCCCACTGGGAAAACATAGTTGACTGTCAGCTTTAGAATGTAACACTTAATTCCTAATTAATAGTCACCAAATCTGATGGTGCCAAAATAGCCCTTGAACCGTGATATTACTATTAATATCTAATATTCTAATATTCACTATTAATACTTGCTGAAAGCCTCCTTACACAGATTAAAAAACATCAGTTGTAAAAAACAACCCCAGAGCTATGCATTAGTCGCTCATAGAGTACCTACATGAACCATTAAAAGAATGCCATTTCTGCCTCTGGTATGTACCGGGTGACGGCTTCCCTGACAGAAAGAAGATGCCATATTGCAGAAAGCCATGGTGTTACCAGCTTTTTGCTCCCAAAGTTGTGCTAAGTTTGAAACAGCCAGCGGGAAAATCCAGGGTGAAGACCATAAGAAAGGAATGCCATTCTCACCCACAGGCTGGGAAACTGGTAGATTCATAAGTCATATAATGAATGAAGCCTTCAAACTGCCTCCATGAAGGAATAGGGGGCCAACACTTAAGCTTCTCATAATAAGGCATTTGCTTTTCTAGATTGGATTAGATGGATCCACTTTCCTGCTTTTGGAGAAAATGGCATGAATTCCTGACAACACATTCTTTACATTTACACACAAACAATGACATGGATAGCAGGAATATTGAATTTGGATTTGATAACTACTAGAAAATAATTATTTGATTGCTTGGGCAATTGAAGCAGAATGGAAAGAAACCGGGAATGGCAGAAGCCGAATTTTCTCTTCCTCTGACCTCCATATTTGACCAGCAGCGTTTGAAAAATGATACAGAAGAGCAACAAAGCTAACCAGTACTTCCTCCTGACAAACACTACTGATATCTAATTAAGCAAGAGGATAGAGCCAATCTTTTTTCATAGAGGGAAGCTAAGCCACTTTCTCAGAATTTATCTCTTGATGTCAGAATGCGTAATGGAACAGGCACCTGCTTAGGTGAAAGTGAATTCCAACATCATTGATAAACTGAGTAAATTCATGTCAGGTTTACTTTTAGAAAAGAAAATATAGTAACACTGTGAATAAAATGTACTTAGACCATATCAAGTTTGAATCTCAGCAAATTATGAATAATAGACCTGACTTTTATTTGGGAAAAAGAAGGCATTTAATACCCATTTTAGAGCAGAGGATGTACACACTTTCTTAACACATGAGCAAGGATTGCTCACATATGCTCATTTATGCTCAAATGTAGTCATCCAGCTTCAGTTATGGTGTAGTCTTCTACAAAATGGCAACCAATTGATAAAACTGTCCACTATCTAACAATATTTGAAGATTTGCAAGGACATCAACAAGGAAATTATATTTTATAGCCTAGGTGAGCAAGTATTTTTTATACTTCAATTGGTAAAAGTTTGGAAATAGCTGGAATCAGCTCAGTCTCATGTGCTAATGAAAGTGTTGCTTAATACTTATCTTTGGACTTGATTTTGAAACTTACAAAAAAATTCCTATCCATCTAAATTATTCTTATAACAACAAATACTGGAAAAGGTAAAAAAAAATTGCCTAACACATTTCACTAGAAGCTTAACCCTTTTTCTCAGCCCCAGTATAACAACAACTAATCATCACTGACAATGATCAGAGGGCTGGAGAGCCTCTCCTTTGAAGACAGGCTGAGAGAGTTGGGCATGTTCAGTGTAGGGAAGAGAAGGCTCTGGAGAGACCTTAGGGCAGCTTCCAGTACCTAAAGGGGCCCAGAAGAAATCTGGAGAGGGACATCTGACAAAGGTCACAGGACAAGGGGGAATGGTTTTAAGCCGACAAAGAGGGCAGATTCAGATTAGAAGTTAGGAACAAATTCTTCACTGTGAGGGTGGTGAGACATTGGAACAGGTGCCCAGAGAAGTTGTGGATGCTCTATCCCTGGCAGTGTTCACGGACAGTTTAGATGTGACTTTGAGCTACTTGGTCTAGTGGAAGGTGTCCTTGTCTGTGCCACAGGGAACCAGATGATCTTTCAGGTCCCTTCTAACCCAAACCATTCTGTGATTCTATGATCTTATCAATAACCAATCTAGAAATGTGTATCTACCCATTAGCTTTTGAAGATGGACATGCTTTAATCTGAGAAGATAATGAAAAAGAAGGAATAAAAGGCTAATTGTTAAAGCACTAAACATGTCAAGAACTGGCAGTTCCAGGGATCTGACTGTTTTTTGGAAATGTGGTTACTGCTCAGCAGGCCCTCAACTCCTCACCACTGGTTGCCTTTCCACTTATGTCTGTGTGAAGAGTGACTAAATTGGCAAAAGCAAAGAAATTATTTTTAAAGTCAGAATTTGAAACCTTCACTAGGTTTCTATCCGAAGCTGTGAATGTAACACGTAAAACAGTAATATGAAAGAAAACAGTAACTTTCATTTTTCAGCAACTGGATATTTCCATTAAGTTTTATAGATAACTGTAAACCAAACTTAAAATAAAGGGGAAAAAACCCCAGATATATTTTCATTCAAGTGGCCAATATTATCACACATCCTCCTCCACTAAAAGCAAAGCAAAGCAAAGCAAAACCAAACCAAATCCCAGCAGAAAACTGGCGTAAAAATGGTAAGATTTTATTGCCAAGAACAGTCAAAGTACTTAAAGTTTTCTGCTCCCTTCCTTTGTACTATATTGTGCATAAAGAATTCACCACAGATATGACACGCAGCTGGACTGGAACTATGCATTCTTGAATACTTTTCCCATACCATTCAGGAACAGCAAATAATACAGAGAATCAGAGAAGTGATGGAGAGGCAGTGGTAATATACTGCCTATCTGACTAACATAGACCCATCTACATAGAACCACCAACTATTGTAAAGATTGTAAAGATATCAAAGAAAATATTGATAAACAATTCTTATAACAGTTCCATCATTTTGATTCACTTTCAAATTCACATAATTTTTGAGACTGATATGAAAAGAGAAGTCTGAATGAGCATTAAATTTCTGTATCACTGAATATCATACTTCAGATTCTGAAGAAAGCTTCATAAACAAGATTTAGATTTTACACATATATTTATAAAGACATACATAGATCCTTTAAACAATTAATTTTATATATAGTATACATAAACATGTTGCAAACAAGTATTACTGTGTAAGTTGTTACTGATTTGGTAGTCATGCGGAGAACTTTAGGTTAATAATACTTTGAAATAAGAACACATATGGCCTTATGCATACTAAACACAAATTCAAGAGAAAGATATTTCTAACAGGCTACATACACATGTATGAAATTCTACACTTTTTTTGTTACAAACATAGTTAAATTCCTGTATTGTGAACTTACCCACAGATTGGTGTACTTTCATCTGATCCAATTCTTTTTCAAGATGCAGTCTACAAAAGGGAATAAAAACCTATGAACTACAGAACAATCACACAGACACCACTAAATCCATTAAAAAAAATCAATCAAAACCATATCAATATATTAGTGAGGAAAAAGTTGTTAAGACCCAGGAACTGTTTCTAACTTGATGATACTTGGCATACTTTAAATATAAGCACACTTATACAAGAGCTGGTTAAAATATGTAAGTCTGAATTTACAAAATTCAGGTATATTATTGGTTGGAACATATACTGAGAAGTTTCAGCAAGTCTTTTTTAGATAGGGAAATGCCGAGATGAAAAGGAAATCAGTAGGAGGTGGATTCCTGTTGAGAGGGGAATAAGTACTCAGTCTCAGGAGAAACTACCAGCCAACCTTGTGCAGATGTATCATACCATTCTTCTTTTTTCTGTAAGTATTTGAGAAACTCACTAAGAAAATCTCTCCTCCTCTTTTCCAGCCCTGATCTACTACTATAACACCACTACAGTTTATTCTGTAATATCAATCAGCTAAGGTCTGTACACCAAAATACCTGAATTACTGTTTTGCATTTTATTAAAATTACATACAAATAAAAGCTACCAGGATATCAGTGCTAGAGATTCAAAGTCAAATTGGGAAATGCTAGAATTAAAGACATTAATTTAAATGGTTCATTTATCTTTTCTGACAATCTTTCATTATATAGTTGCACTCTATTTTAGAAATAAGATACACACTTATTTCAGCCTAGGATGCAATAGTGCCCAGAACAGAGGACAGGCATTTAATATGAAGATTTTGCTTAAAATATAAACTCATATTCTATAAAAATACATATTATTCCAGCTCCATTCTGAAGGTTGCATTCCTAATTTCCTCGCAGCTATTTTTGCTGTACTCTAAATAGCAGCACCTGACTGCTTTACAAGAAATTTATGTTTTACAGATCCCCTCTGTAATATCTGCTAACTTAAGAAAGTGCTTAAAAATAAAATGTATTTTAAAACACATTATTTGTTTAATGTATCTCTGACTAAGCTGCCACACAACAACTACAAAGAAAATGAGAAACATGGAAAGTAACTTTCTTTGCATGACATGTAAGACTCAAGGATCACTCAGCTGCCTTCACAGGCTGACTTTCTTTGGTCTTCTTTCATCCTCCATGTTCAGTCATCATCAATTTCTGTAACACAGCCTACAGTGGCCTTTACCTCCACACTGTTTTAACTTCTCATAACATGTTCACTTTTCCCACTGAGCAGCAAAATGCTTCCTTGAAAAAACATTTTCTGGTTATGTAACTAAACACTATTCAACATTACATGCTTCTTGTTGAACCTTTATCTTCTGAATATGTTATTTTTCAACTTCAAAAACATTTGAATAATCATACTGCCTTCCTACACACAAAGTGACAATCATACAATGATAATTGTACAAGATTTTGAAGAGAGCTAACTTTTACATAAACAGGGTGATGAAAGACATGCAGAAGTAAATAAATTATAGGAAATAAGTAAAGGGGTAGGTTTATAGTCTGAACATCTGAAACACTTCCAAATATATTGTGAAATGGTCTCCAAGTGAAGATATGATATATCTAAGCTGGAAATATTTCAGCAAAGCCTAACAAGAAATTATAACGTATGATAGAAGGTCCAACCTATACTAGTCAATTACTGGCTTACATGAATGCTAGAAATGTTCCACTGGGTTAGACCCATGCTGGGTTCATCTATCACCAGTGCTCTGTCTCCAGCAGAGGCAAAAGCAGATGCTACTCAGAACAGAGCTCAAGCCCA
This sequence comes from Agapornis roseicollis, assembly GCA_002631895.1. Classification (NCBI taxonomy): domain Eukaryota; kingdom Metazoa; phylum Chordata; class Aves; order Psittaciformes; family Psittacidae; genus Agapornis; species Agapornis roseicollis. The sequence goes on along the minus strand of NDXB01008412.1, from coordinate 2,389 downwards.
ACAGTTGACGCAGCCTGATCACAATTTCCTATCCTGAAAGTGGCATGTAAGCACTATTCCTTCTTTCCTCTGCTTTAACTGCTTCCCTGCTACTAAAAGGATCTTTCCTCCAATCCCTCAGGAATTTAGAATCTTTCATGTGGAGCTTTGTAAAAGGCAATTGGTAAATACAGATCAGGTTCCTGCTACCACTTAGTTAATGTCACTCTTCTGCAATTTCATCAAGCTAATGGAGCAGGATTTCCCTTTACAAGAGCATTAGTGATGCTTTCCCAACAAAACTGTGTTGATCAATGCTCAGTGCATTTGGGGTTTTGTATTTTTTTTCTTTTACTTTTTTTTTTCTCTCTCTCTTCCTCTTTTTCCCGATGACAAACTTCCCAAGTATGGGAAGATATTAACAAATAACTTATCTACTTGACGTCATAAATGCTGTACAGTTATTTCAAACAGATCTACCATCTTTGATGTATCTGCTATAAAGAATAAATGAGTTGTTGGCATCTTCTTAACTATCTTCACCATGATGCAAAGGTTGATGCAAAGATTCATTGAGCTGTTTTTGTAAACCTGGTATACCTTTTTACACTGTTATCATTCAGCAAAAACTACAAATTTCCTAACTAGCTACCTTTTCATTTAAGTTAAGGAAAATTTTACTATCACAACTAAAGCTTCTTTGAAAACAACTCTCCTGGGGCTTTTTTTAGCCTTCTCAACTTTCCACTTGCATTTGTCCTGCCATTGTTTATCAACCTACCTGTTCGCACCGATGCAAGTTTAAGTTCTAAATGCTGACCTTTTCTGGCTGTGAGGGCCACAAAAACAAATTTCCCACTGAGTCTTCACAGAGAGGTTTTTAAGAGTTTTTTGGGTGGGAATTAGTTTTTTGTTTGTGGTTTGTTTTTTTTGTTTTTGTTTTTTGTTTGTTTGTTTTTTGGGGTTTTTTTGGGGGGTGTTGTTTTGCTTTGAATTTTTATTTATTTTTTTATTTAATTTCTTAAATGGCAGCACATATTTCAGCTGGGTTTCAGCTACACTACCTTTCTTATCTGTCTCCAACTGCTCATAGGCTTTCTATAATGCTTGTTCTAGTGTTTGGGGTGTTGGAAGATTTTTTAGTTGCTTCATTTTTAAGTTTCTCTTTCTGGAAAGTGAATATCCCCAGTCTGATTGATTTGGCCCACTCTATTCTGCAACTACGTAAATCTAACAATAATAAGAATAAAACCAAAATAATAATGATGATAATAATAAAAAAGGCAAACATCACATGAACCCACCTTTGCAAAGGGTGAGACATAGGGAAATACAGCCTTCACCTCTTTTTCCAGGAAAGGCACATAGGAATTCAACCTGGAAATCATGTCCAGCCACTGAAAGGACAAGAAGGGGACTGGAAACAGCTAGCATGGATTTACTAAGGAAAACTGTTGCTTTGCCAGTCTGACTCCCTCTGTAAGGAGATGAGATAAAGGGAGAGCAGCCAGTGGCGAATACCTTGAATTTGGCAAAGCATTTGAGATGGTCTCCCATTGACAAATAGTTAATATATGAATTGAAAAATAGGTTAGGTAGCTGGAAAACTGGATGGATTGTTAAGGCTCAAAGGGTCATGATCTGTAGAGTGGAGCTACCTGATAGCTAGCAATCAAAAGCATCTTTCATGGATCCATGTGACAACCACTATTGTTCAGTGTATTTATTAACAACCTCAAAGATAGGCAAGAGTGCCTCTCATCAAGTTTACAGAGGAGAGCAACTGATATGCTCACTAGAGGGCTGGACTGCTGTTCAGAGAGACATCACAGGCAGAAAAAATGGGCTGACAGGAACTTTATGAAATTCATCAAAGTCCTGCCAGAGTAACCTCTCACAACAGGACATTCTAGAAGACCATCAGGCTAGAAAGCAGCTTTGCAGAAAAACTGAAGTCCTTAAGAGCAACAAGTGGAGCTAAGGTAGTGACATGTCTTTGTTGCAAAGGCTAATATACTAGCTGTATAGGCATGAGTATAGACAGTTGCTTAACAAAATTGATTCTATTCAGCATTTCTGCATATGTGGCTATGTCTTGTTTCAGGTTCCTCCAAGAAAGACATAGACTGACTAGATTAAGGCTAGTAAAGGAGTACCACAATGGGCACAAGTTTTCTGATGACAGGGTGAAAGATCTGGGTTTATTCAGCCCCATGAGAAGGGGAGATTTTATTGCTGTCTAACTAATGCAAGGGTGTCTCAAAAGAGTGACTTTTCTAGAGTGCAGTAGGTGGTATGAGAGCCAGTGGACACAACTTAGAAACTATGCATCACACTTCCACTAGATACAGAATCACAGAATCCTAAGGGTTGGAAGGGACCTTGAAAGATCATCTAGTCCAACCCCCTG
>NDXB01008411.1:0-17312 GCA_002631895.1 Agapornis roseicollis | reverse complement strand
GGAGGGCAAGCCAGGGGGGTTGAGTGAGTGAACGAGCTGCGTGGGTTTAAACCACGACACCCTGGCAGAAAGGAAGAGAAAGGCCAGGAAGACAAGTTTGATTAAATAATGACATGCAGTTCTTAAAGAAGTCTTTAAAAATAAAAAAGGGGAAAAAAAACCCAACCAAACAAAAAAGAACAAAGAATGGCTGTCCATGGAAATATTAATTGAGGCAAATAAAATATGCAATGACTTAGGAAAACTAAGAACAGAATTTTGCACAAGCAAAGCACATTGGAAATGAAAAAGGTTAAATATATGTTTCTGTAAAAGAAGTCTCTGAATATTCTTAGTTGGCTAAACTAGTGAGGGAACCAAATTTCTTCATTGGTTTTCACAGCAGGCAAGAAGAAGACAGCTTTCTAACATATATTCTTAGCAAGTATTTTAAGTGAAACCTTAATATATGAAATATTATGTCCTGGAGAGATTAGACTGATTGATATCTCCAAATTACAGTAAGTCATCATACCTAAGCATAGCCATTTATAACTGAAGGAGGTTACGAACAAAGACAGAAGGTTGCTAAGAAAATGGTATGAGCTGTCATTGAAATAGATTATCTTTCTGGAAGATAAACAGTGAAATGGTCATGTTTATATATGATGTAACACTTTTTTATAATTTGAGTAGTTAATCTGTTGATGAGCAATATATAAGAAAGCCCCCAAATAATGTTAAAAATAAGCCACGAGGCTTACGCAAACCTTGTATTTTAGTAGTGAAAACCCAGATCAAATGATTGCAATATGGAAGCAGCAGCATTAGAAGAGAGAGGCCAACAGAGACAGCCCAACCACTCTCAGATGTGTCTGTTTAAGGCAGTGTCATGATACACATACTATACGAAAATCTAAGGTAGCAGTAGAGAAGAAATTTGAACAACTGATGAATATTTTCAAATTCATAGGAAAAACATTAGAAAACATTTGACTTCTATACAACTTCATGAAATTACAGATAGTCAAAAAACAGGGTTAAAGTAATAAGATACGTTCTACTGTCTTGTAGGGTGGCTAATAATGCTCACAATATCAGAATGTCATATAAACCAAAAATCACTTTGATAATTTAGGTGCCTGTTCAAAAAATAACCACAAATATTGATGGCAGTTACACATCCACATAGCATGGTAAAAAAATTCTCAGTAAAGTACAATTTTTGCAACTCTTTCAGTAGTGACTGAGAGAGTTTGCTTTCTGTACAAGCTATAGGCAACAAGTAAAATACTTTGGAACTTTGGTCTGAATAAGGTATAAAAAGTCAATCTTTCTGTAGTACAACTTGATGTGGCTGAAAGCAATACCAGAACTGTGGCAAAACTTCAGTTTCTTTTCAATTTAACTGTAGCATTGAGCACTAAAGGTGCTAATTTTTTCTGTTGTTTGGTTGGTTGGTTGTTTTTTTCCCAATATATTTTGGCAGCAATTAGTTACTTATAGTCCTTTTATATCCTTCAGCTGATGTTCAAGTCTCTTGGCCTTAACTGCCTCTTAAATGTTTTTTTCTGTGTGGAGTAGTAAATAAAGAATAGTATAGAAATGTTATTCAGGAGCTCCTACTTACTTTTTTATTTCTCAGAATATATGAAAAATGAATTGAATTAAAAACCTTAAAATACCAAATGAATAAGAAGTAATGTTTGTTCAGTGTAGTTTTGCTTATAGAATTCATTGTTATAGCCCTTTTAAAGTCCTATTCTAAACAATTGTTTCAAAAGCTGTGAGTTATTTTTATGTACACATTTGGCACAGCTAAACTGTATAGAATAAAATAAGGATACTGCTATTTGAACCGTAATTGTTTGGGTTTATGAAGAAAAAATTGTCTCATACACACTGTGTAATTTCCCTTCCTGGGTTTGTTACATGTTTTTGTGATAGAACAGGATCTCAGCACACAGGTCTGGGTATATTGAAACCTCTGTTTCAGTGATCCTAGCAGTAATGGCTTAGAGACATTGAAAGACTTCATAGTTTCGTAAAGTAAGGGACCATTTTGACATTAAGAGTAGTGGTAACTAGTGACAAGTCAAGTGACTGAAATTTGAATATTTTTGTTGTGATCAGCATGAAGCTTCTGAAACATAAGCAGTTTTTTCTTCTTCTGATTCTGTATCAACACACAATAGCTGCTTATCTGTGTACACTTACTATCTTTCTCCTTTTGCTACAATTCAGTTTTCTGGCATGCATCCATCTTTTCCATAAGACTCTAATAATTTTCAAATTCATTTTGAATATCTATATTCAAATGCAGATTTTATCTTTGTAGTCGGGACCAAGTAGATAGCATCTTTGAAGAAATGCTAATAAGAGTACTGTGATAAGGCACTGCTCCTTAGACATACCTTCCTTCTTAAGAACATTTCTTTGAAATCTAGACTAAAAAAACTAAACCATTTTCCTCTTATCAATATGGCTTTAATGTGCTCAGAATAGTGCATCTACAGAAAAGCAGAAAAGTTGGTGAGTGATAGTGAGCTCTTCATTTACTGTGCTGAAGGTAGGAGGGTCTGCTTTATTACAATCCATAAAGGGATTTTGCAAGAAACACCTATTTATGTCCCTTTTCTTCTCTTTTATTATTTAGCTGACTGAAATGACACACCAGCTCTGGGCACATAATAAACAGTGCTGAAACCTGGCTTATTGTCTGCAATGTAGAGATGCAGGATACTGCAGCAAAAAAATTACTTGGATGTGAAATGCTATCAGGGTAGCTTCAGTTCTGATGTATAGAAATGTCTTTTAAAGAAATGTAACGGATAAAAGAATGTAAAACCTGTAAAGGGTATTTGTGTGAAATCTGAGAGAACCTGAAAAATTGCAGATCTTGAATGGTTCTGTCACTGTAAGAGAGATAACTTTCTTCATTTGAAAAAGATCACTAAAGAGAAAAATGTCACACACAAGTCTACTCACATGATACTGTGTGATTTGCAGCATGTATCACGCTACACAATTGTACTTAACAATTGCAAGACAGATTTAAGGTTAAAGAAAATTCCTAATAACTACTATTCTCTCTTAAAAGCAGGTAAAGTCCTTTTAACTGCATTTGGTATCACTTTTAATATGGATCTATTAGAGTTAAGTTGGTAGAGATAGCTCAGTCATCACAAATTACTTTTCTGTCTGATGTTCAAGCCTTTGATAGCGTACTTTGTGTTTGAATTGAATTTTGGAGTGACACTAAGCATGTTAATTAGATTCTCTTTGTGCTCTAAGAGGGAGGAAAACCAGAAGGGATCATTTTTAACATTTCACTTGAGCACTGTTTGCAGTGCATATATCTCTTTCCTCCAATATTGCATCTACTTAGAAGCAGGCATTTCTAGCATTGATATGTTCACTATCTAATCTGAGTTTGCTAAAGGTATGTGTGGCCTTTGGATAATATGCACCTAGCAGAGAGTAATTTTTAAAATGAATAAAAAATATTATCCTGAGTGCTCTATTTAAATGTTAATATATTCTATTACAGCAACACTGTTTTATAACATTGAAACTGCACAGCTACTTGACTAGAACAAAAGTATAGCTCACATCAGCTAAACAGGGAAAATATTTAGATTGGCTGATCCTTGTTTCACAATCATGCCTTTTTGTTTTGTTTTGTTCCCTTTTAATCTGTTTTTACAAATGGAACAACGACATCAGGGGTGTCAGTAATGACGAGGAGGCAAAGGGCTTTGCCTGCTTTACTCACAGTTGCTGAAGTGTACTGGTAGGGTCAAGTGCCAGGAGGCATCACTGTCTATGAGCTTTGCCAGTACTTATGTTGGCACTCCTGTCACTTGGAACAGTACTAGGTGTGTTAGTAGGTGCACCTGAGGAGATGAGGGCAAACATTTTCCTCTGCAAATATGTTCCTATGGCTGAGGGTAAAGCAGAAAAGACCCTCCTCCATCTCCTTGTTCATGCTTCTAATTCTGCTGCCAGGAGGGGTTTGGATGTGGAGTCTGGCCCAGAAACCGTCTGGAACATTACCATCCCCAGTGCCTCAGGACCAGCTAAGCAACCAGCCAGAGCAGCCAATTGCTTCTCAAAGCCATAGCCCACCCTGTCAGCTGTCTAGTGCTCCTCTTTTAGTCTGATGTGGGGACCCGTGGACTGAGGTCTCCAAAGAGGATGGTGGCAGGAAATTGAGGGATAGCAAAAATGTTAACAGTGTGAACACACACACTAAAAAACAAACCTGAAAAGGAAAAACCAGTGGAAGAGAGAACAGAGTAATGAAAATAGTAACTGTACCACTGAATGGTGACAAGACACGAGAAAGAATGAGGTAGAACAAAACAAATTATGGAAAGAAAATAAAAATAATGCCTACAAAATGAAGAAAAGTGGCATTTACTGTCATGCTTATAAAGGCCAACAAGTTCACTTTGCAGTTATTGGGAAAGTTTTAAGGTATTAGAAGAGTATAAAAGAAATGCAAGGAGAAAATAGCGAGTTAAAACCTTTGCAACTCACTCACATTGGCAGTGTTTGAAAGGAGTTTGGTGCAGGAGGTGGCACAGCTAAACAGGTTTTTCTGGAGAGCTTCCTTCTCCCAGCAGGCAGCATGTCAAGGAAGAAATCCAGGCATTTACCACTAACAGAAAGATTATGGATCTACTAGAGAGAAGGGATCTGACAGCTGTGAGAAGAGCTGGCAGAAGGGAGACATAGAAAAATTAAGCCCCAAATGAGAGAGAACTGAGGTCAAAACAGGAACAGATGTGCTCCAAAAATAGAAGGACAAGAAAAAGATAGATGCAAAGGTCTTTGCAAGTAGACATATAGCAGGGAGCAGGGAGAGACATCTTATTAAAGGAGAGACGGAAAAGCAGTGATAACACAAAAGGAAGAAAAAAATTACAGTGCATTAAGAAGCCTCTTCCCTCTCTTTTAACTCAAATAATTCTTATTTAGCTCTAACTAAATCACGCCTTGAATTCTCAACCTGTGTTATTGCTTGGAAAAGAAATGAATCTTATGTAAAGGACACCAGGGCAGACATTACTGAATGACACTGCAAACTCAAGACAATGATATTAGGGGAATTAGTAAAGTACAGTCTACATTTAGTTCTAATTAGAGAAAAGATAGCAGACAAATTGCTACATAAAGTTTAGATAGAGAATTCAAAAAATTACACAAATTGTGGAAATATGTAACTTTCGGGTTGTGTAAGATTCCCTGACTTTCGCCTCATGTATCTGCTTGTCCTGGGTTCAGCAATAGCAGTCAGTTTTTGTCCTCCTTAGTAGCTGGTGCAGCACTGTGTTTTGACTTAACCTGGGAACAAAACTGATAACAGGAATGTTTTTAGTTGTCGCTAAGTAATGTTTACTCTGACCAAGGACTTTGTGAGCCTCATGCTCTGCCAGGGAGGAGGGGAGGCCGGGAGGAAGCAGGGACAGGACCCAAACTGACCAAAGAGGTATTCCATACCATAGCACATCATGCCCAGAATGTAACTGGGAGTTATCCAGAAGGGCGAGTGCTCTCTGGGGTGTTGGAGGAGGTATTGGGTTGGNGAGGAAGCAGGGACAGGACCCAAACTGACCAAAGAGGTATTCCATACCATAGCACATCATGCCCAGAATGTAACTGGGAGTTATCCAGAAGGGCGAGTGCTCTCTGGGGTGTTGGAGGAGGTATTGGGTTGGCGGTTGGTGGGGTGTTGTGAGTTATCTGTTGGTGGTTGGTGAGATGCTGTATTCTTTTCCCTTGTTATTTCCTTTATCATTATTATTATTATTATTGGTGGTAGCAGCAGTGATTTGTGTTACACCTTAGTTACTAAACTGTTCTTATCTCAACCTGTGGGAGTTGCATTCTTTTGATTCTCCTCCCCATCCCTCTGGAAGCAGGGGAGGGCAAGAAATGGGGGTTGAGTGAGTGAACAAGATGCGTGGCTGGGTTTAAACCATGACACTGCTCTATTCTGCTCTTTCTTGTCCCTAATAATTTCCCAATGTAGTGTGGGGAACCAGCCCCTTTCTCAGTGGTAGGCCAGAAGCTCACCCCAGTCATATTGGCATCTGAGTCCCCATCAAGTACCTGGCTGACAGTTTCCATGTGGCAGTCCCGGTAGTAGGAAGCTTTTTCTGGCAGAGTGACACGGAATGAGAGTGAACTTCCAATAGCAACCAAAAGAAAGAACTATAACAAACCCATTCAAACTTACTTAGCTTTTTTCTATCACAAACCCAAAAGAGTTGGAGGAAAAGTATCTATTCAGCAACTTATTCTTTCTGCAACATTTCTAAAGAAAATACTCCTGAGCTGTAGGGACTTTCTAGGCTTGTCTTTGAGACAGAAAGGACAGTGTGAAGAAAAAAATGGAGTCAGAAATCTTATTTGCTTGAGAATGGATCCTGGGAGACCATTAGAGCTGAACTGGCAAGGTGGGTGGAGTATCTAGACATTTCGCTTTTGTGTTCAGAAATGGAGCAAAAGCACTCAAAAGCCTGCTTAACTTCCACATATTGGTATTCAGTTACTAGTGAATGTCACCAAATGTTTATCTTGGTATTGCAAATGAATTCCTCAGAAGTAGGCTTGTGATTCCCAATTAACTAATTTTCTTGTTTCACTTAGCTTGGTATTTAAGGCAGACCAACTTGCCTCTCAGTTACAACCCCAAAAGCAGTCCTACAGTGCTGACACATAATGGCAACAAACTCACCCCCTGAACAGATTTTGGTGGCTTACTGAGGCACAGTGATTTGAAATGATGCATAGATAAGCCTTCTGTAATAGTAGGAGGAATAAACGTTTTTTTTCTCTGTCTTAATGCCTTATTCCAGTTCTTACCATTACTAGCTTTATGCCATGCACAATTCTCAAAGACCCACGTGAAAGCAGTTTTATATGATTTCCTATGCTCTCTTTCTGTTATATTACCATGTTTACAGCAGTTTCTCCTATTAGTCCCTCTAGCAGTCTGGTTGTTATTCTGCCTGTAAATTCCTTCAAGGGATTTTCAGTAAGCTGTATGTATAGTTTTTCATCAGATATAAAGAGGACAGTTGACAGATGCATTACATGCAAAAATAGCATTTTATAGCAGTGCTATAAAACAATTGGTACACTCATGCTGATTAACAAAGTTACATTGGTAATTAGCTCACCCAAATGGCTGGTCTACATATATGTTCTTCATTTTACATGGCAACATTTTCCTCATTAATTTGTCTAAATTTGTAAGCAGTTCATTAGCAGCTGATCCAATAGCAGTCATCCATTTCATGGACCTTACCTTAAGGGTAGGTGGGGACCACAAAAAATCTTGGTTTATGATACATATCTGCCCTTCTGCCTGAATTTATAAACCCCTTTCCACTTGTCTCTGAGTCCCTATATTTAGGACTGTGTAACTTCTTTTAGCAGCTACAGTATTGATTTTATGGAAAAATATGTGTGGGCAATTATAGACAGCCCTGAAAAATATCTAGTGCAAAAAAAAATGGGATTCTCTTTTCAGCTTTTTTGCTTCCTATAAGAGGCTACTCCTGTTCTTAAACAAAACAGTGATTATCAGGATGAAATGCAAGAGATGACACTTCAAATTTGAGAATGTGATAAAGGGAGGAGAAACTATTCTCAGAAAAATGCATGATGTGTGCAGTACAACTATGGTGCTTCCAACTTCAACTTTGTTAAGGCAGCATAAAAGATGACAAACAAATATAGTTTTGTGTGGGTTGTTTTGTTTTGTTGTTGTTGTTGTTGTAGAAAAAGATGTGATAGAGCTAGTAAAGGACAATCAGAAGAAGAGCTTCCCTACAGGATGTTTCACATACAGGAACAGTAAAAATAGTACCAAGGAGGAGATAAAATGAAACCTTGACAGCTATCCTCTCTTAAGATTTTAGTGGCAAAAGAACAGATGCCTTTGCTAAAGAGTGGTCCAAAGAGGAGTAGGGTGAGGGAAACTCAAAACCAACAATGGTAGAGCACTTGTCTACAGTGGAGGGAAGGGTCCAAGCAATGATTCATATGTGTCAAAAGAATGCTGTACTTAGGGCTGTTACAGAGCATGGCAATATATTGTATGTAGACTAAAATGCCTGCATTTGCACCTTGAGCAAATATGCATGGGTAGCAAGATAAAACATACACCAGCATAATATCCCTGAGCAGAAGTCTGCATCATGATTGCATTACTAATTCACAGAATTGACTGTTCATGGCAAATATTCCATTAGGATCTCCTGAAAAAAAACTTTCCATAACTATACTTCTGACTTACTATTTCTTGACAAACATGCATGAGAACTATCAGAGCTACATGGGCTGTTCCCTGTCACTGTGAATTGAGCACATGGTCTGAGCATGGTGACTCTGGAAGCAAGCTTTTCTTTGGGTAGCCTATTTTATTGCAGTTCCCATGTCTTATTATCAGATTCATATAAGCTCATAGTTTATACTGGCATTTGCAGGCTCTTACAGAGAGTCTACAACTTTGCAGATGTGATGTTTGAAGATGCTGATACAAAAGGAACTTTTTCTTTGTTTTTTGTGTCACTTATTATGTGTAAAAGTAAGCAGGAGCCATGTAATCTAAAAGCAGCTTTGTGTTCAGGCATCTCATGAACAACCATCCTGAGGTGCTACCAAATTTTCATAGTTGTTACAGACAAGAAATTTCCATTTCCAATAAAGCTAGTGAGAAAAATAGTTAGGAGGAAGAGCATTGACCTAGGATTCTTTCTGCCTCTGTTCCTTTACCCCTCCTATTCTAATTAAGGTAACTTCTGGAAGATTTGGTGGACTAAAGAATCATTTGAAAATAGTAAAGATGTCAAGAGTTGTTCTTTGTGTAACATCACAATTAGGTATGTTTATATGGTACATAAAGCTGGAGTCAACTTTTGAGTTTTAATTTGCTTCCAGTTCAAATGTTTGAAATATGAAGATCTCCAGGCACTCATGGACCTGCTGACTAACTAATTCTCCCCCTAACTAAAGTTAATTCATCCCAATTACAAGCTGGGGGAGGCAGAGAGCTGAAAGCCATTTGAAAAAGATCTGCTTATGCACTGGAGGGAGGCATGGGGAGAAGAGAACACTCAGCCCTAGGGACCCTGCAAGCCCATGGGGAGCTAAGAGCAGTTACTGCTGTTGTGTCCATGTCCTCCAAGCTGAGCAAAAAGCCACTAGTCCAGGACAAGCCTCTTTGGCCAGTTCCGGGAACCACCTCTGGGGACTCATCCAGTCCTGTCTGGGCCACTGAACTGTAAGCGTATGTTTTCTACCTGATGCCTGTTCTTAACTGAAGGGGCAGTGTCAATCTGAAATTTATTACGTATTTTTAACATAGCTCAGGGTGGACTGAAGGGGAAGCACGGTTGCAATCCCAGAAATGTAGAGCATTGAACTGCATTTTAGTGGCAAGCACCACTAAGCAATCTGCCTTGCTGCTGAGTAAACAGACTATGGCTCAAATCACCTCTGTTTGAAGACAGGAGCAAAAGGTACTGATTAGGAAAAAATGTCTGCTGAATTGGCTTAAGTTCTTTCTCACCCTGAATTTTAGGTCATGAACTATTTGATATAAATGACCAAACGCTGGGCCAATTTCACTGCACAGCCAAAAGTGCCTCAGGGAAGGATTTTATCTAGTGTTATTTATATAAATTTTTAGACAACTGTGCTATAATGAGTATCTTCAGCACACCTAGCCTGTGGAGTTCCTCACCCGAAGAGTGCTTATGCTAGGTAGAAGCTGTTTCAGCCTTTGGAGAAAGTTTCAGTACTGAAGACTTATTTTCCCTGTGTAAGTCTTAATTTTATCTCTTGGTAGTGATTTCATTATGCATGGATTCTGAAAGCAGCCTTTGCAAAGCCCCATATACTTCATTTGTAGTATACTTTGTGAGAAAATTTCAGCTGAAAAATGTCAATGGACTTCAGAAACAGTGTAAAGCTTGAGGAAAGGGAGTTTACAAATAGCCATACTTGGGAAATGAAGCTTCTATGAAAACTGTAAATACAGGAAATATATCTAGATAAGAAAACTTGTCCTGAAAAATAGTTAAAGTATAGAGATCCATAAGAAAGTCACAGTTCATGTCATATATGGCCATAGCAAGTAGTTCTCACAGATGCATTTATAGTTTTCAGTATTTTGAGTTTGCTGCCCATCCATTATGGAAGGTTTTATAAAAGAAATTTCCTTTAAAATGCAGCTGTGTTCTGAACTATGGGTGTGGGGAGTTCTGAACTCATTCTCATTCAGTGATTTCTGTATTTAGTATGAATTGTCAGCACAAGGCCTTTTTTTCCATTTGCTCTGCCTGTGGTTTACATGCAATCTTACATGTCCTTAACACCTACATTCTCCTGTACTAAATAAAACTATCCCTGGCACTGAGCAATCTGTTTTTTGGGGGTTTTCTTTTTTTTTTTGGTTTTGGTTGTTTGTTTTGGTTTGGTTTGGTTTTTTTTTCTGAATTATGGTCCTGATTTCATTGATCGAAACTCCTTAGTGGTTTGGTTGCACTCAGTACCTAACAGGAAATTTGTAAACATTCCTGTTAATAAGAAACAGATATGCACAAACCTCCCCAGATAACTTTAACTAAAATAACAGAAATAATAAACAAAATGCATTTTTATTTCTTCCATCAGAAAATTGGACTACGTATGCCACAGGGAACCATACCCACTGAGGGAAGCTGTCTGATGTTTATAGTGTAGTTTTTGAGAGTAGCAGCATATATAATTGAAATTATGCTTCAGGGGGCCTGTCATAATACTCTCGGCATATGGAATAACATTCACTTAGTGAATGATTTGAAACTATTGTCTTTTTCATCCTATTAAACATCCAGATGTTCTCCATGTTTGTGTTCTTATTTGCAAGGTAGAGGCACACTATTGCTGTTGCAGAATAAGGTATAGAAATGGAAATGAAGTAGGTATTTTCTGTCTGCATGTGGAGTTTTTGCTACCTATTTGTGATGAGATTGCAATGCTTTCCTGTGTTCAGCAGTAGCAGTCATTTTTCTCCTTCTTGGTGGCTGGTGCAGTGCTGTGTTTTTGACTTTCAGCCTGGCAACAACACTGATAACACTGATGTTTTTAGTTATTGCTCAGTAATGTTTACTCTGACCAAGGACTTTCTGAGTCTCATGCTCTGCCAGGAAGGAGGGGAAGCCTGGAGGAAGCAGCGACAGGACACCTGACCCAAACTAACCAAAGAGGTATTCCATACCACAGCATGTCATGCCCACTATATAAACTGAGGGCAGTTACCTGAAACGGCTAGATCATTGCTTGGTTGGGCTGGGTATCGGTCAACGGGTGGTGAGCGGTTGTATTCTGTTCCCTTGTTATTTCCCTTATCATTATTATTATTGGTGGTAGCAGCAGTGGTTTGTGTTATAGCTTAGTTGCTGGACTGTTCTTAATCTCAGCCCATGGGAGTTACATTCTTTCAGTTCTCCTCCCCATCCTTCCGTGTTGGGGGAGGGAAGAAGTCTGTGGGAAGTGAGTGAGCAGCTGCATGGTTCTGGGTTGCCAATTGGGCTTAAACCATGACAAATGCAAACATTTGCAGGCTATCATGTATGGAGATAAACTTTCTATGAAAGTTTTAGATTTGTCTGTATCATAATATTCTGTTTTGCCATAAAATTTTATTTCCATATAAAGTGTATAAATAATGTTTGCAAAAGCATGCAGAAGTTACACAAAATACTACAACACGTGACCTCTACTTAAATGACAAATCTCTTATTAGGGTGATGGATGTTTCAGGAGATTGGAATAAAACAGAAAACACAATGATAGTCATAGTTTCAGCTAGAATTAATCCAAGGCAGCAGTGCTAGGAAATGGTGCGTCATGAAGTGGGAGACAATGGCTGAGAAACAAGCTTTGTATCCTCAGACTCCAAAGTTATCTTCCCAGTTTTACAAGTAATGCCTGTAGTAGCATCTCAGAGAAAATGCTGGTGTTTGTAAAGATGCTGGTAGTGCACTATCGTTTCCTTTATAAAAAGTGATCCTGCTACCTAAAAGTTGACATGAAAAAGCTGGGTTGCATAAGAGAAGCATAAAATGCCCAACTCATCCGGCCATCCTCTGAGAATAAATTTAGTGGCAGAGAAACAGTAAGAATCAAACCTTATGATTGTAGAGTCCCCATCTTTCACATAGAAAACCCTAATATGATACAATAATATATCTGTTGAATGTGGTCTAGAAATGTCAGTAAATTGTATCTGTATAGTGAACAGTTTCTGGAATCAGAAATCTCCCTCTGTTTCTTTCCAAAGCTCAGTACAGCAAAAGGCTTAGAGCTTTTTGGCACATGCATGTCAACAGAAGGTTTGATGCAAGGGAATTCTAAATACATGGAATAAATACAGCTGAAGTAATCTAACAGTGAAGTAGGAGGCTCTAGTTCTACATCTGTTCTTATCTCACCAGAAAAAGCTCTCCATGGCACAGATTCTACCGTATCTAGTAACTTGACTAAATAATGCAACATTTAATATTCATTCAGAGGCACAGGCCAGAAAGGAGCAAAGTTATTTTCCAGTTAGACATTTGTCTGTACAGTCCATACAATTTTGCCAAACTATCAAGTTTAAGTATAGCTTTTTGAACTGTATATAATCATACTGTAAATACTTAGAGTCCCATTAAAACTGCCAGATAAGAGGTATTCTCATGTTCTAACAGCCTTCCTGACAGAAATTTGCATCTTAATTCAGAGTTGGATTTCTCTCATGACAGATTTCAGAGATTGGGTACTCTTAGTGCTGTCTTTGCCAGATTTGATAAGCAACAGTTTTTGGACTTTTTTATGTCTGCAAAAATCTGTGCCATTCTGGAACATTAAACCAATTGCTTCCACTTCTCAGGAAACTGTTCCATTTGTCAGGGTGTATAAAGTGTTGGAGGAGATCCCAGACAATCTCCTGCTGCAATGCTGCTGCTTTCACTGAATCACAGGAGAGCCTGAGGGTGACTCCAGAGAGTTTGTCCTTGGGCATCTGCTGGGAACAGGCATACCAGTGCTTTTGTAAAGACAGGGATCAGCTCTGCCAGAAGGATGGATTTTGCTTCTTGGCACAGACCCAAATATGCTCAAACATACTTCTTGCATAAAGAAAAGGACTCCTGTCTCTATTGGTGTTAAGGGCTTATACCTGGTGATTCCTCCTCAGATAGCGTAGTTGTCAAAGAGGTAATGTGCATTGGTGGGGTCAGGGATGTCAAGGTTGACATCATGAAGGTGAATGAGTTAGTTTCTGGAGAGTAGACTTGTTCAATGCTTGACAGAACACCCTGCCAAAGAGGAAAGCATGTCTTTGCTGCTACTGGATCTCAGCCATTCCCAAGATGCGCCAAAAGGGTCAAGGGAAGAGGCACGATGTGGCTGGACTGCAACTAGCTCCTGGAAACAGCTGAGAGTGGGACCTACTGCTCCTCCTTTATGTTTTCTGGTCAAAACTATTTAGCATACTTGAATTTTATCTGAGTTTCCTAGTGGAAAAGATCAATCAAATGACCATATCCAATGTTACTGAGTTCAGAAGGTGATTTTTAGTTAAAGAAAAAAAAATAACTCAGTTTTCTGTGGAAAGTTATCTTTTTTTGAAGAAAAAGTCCATTTGAATCCCTGTAGACCTCATGTATTCAGAAAGAAAAATGCTAATGAGAAGAAAATGTTTCCTATTTGGAACTACTGAGCAGATGTAGTATAGAAATGTGACTAACAGTTTGTATTAAACCAAGCATTAAGACATAAAAGCATACTTTGTGGTCCCTACTAATGAAACATCTTCAGTTAGAAGTGCCCAGTGCCTTCTTGCTGTGTGGTAAATAGGGGTGATACATGAGCTATCAGAATTGAGTTTCAAAGTGATAATCAGCTTAAGGCAATCTAGCAAAGAAAAGTATTTTAGGTGCTTCAATTTTTTTTTTCTTGCCAGTGATTAAATAGGACAGCACTCTTGGTTTAAACTTTGAATTACCTAAGTAAAGGTGAAAGGTTTTGAGAAATATATATATATATATATATGACTTCTGTGTACCTAGAAAACATAAAATCATTTAAGAAATAGTTTTTATATTTCTCAGATACACTGCTGGGCACATTTAAGATATGTTAGAAGTAGCACAAAAAGAAAGCTACTCATCTTGCTTAGTTGCTCTATGTTAGAATAACCTTTACCAAGTTTCGGCAGAAGTGTATTACTGTAGTGTCAGTCATGCCAGAAATTCTAACTTACTGGATCTCAGCTATTTTATGTTCAAGAGGTTCCTGGAATAGGAGGGAGATTTTCATAAATAATGTGAAGGGGCAGATGTTGTACTGTTATCTATTCAATGAAAATGGATACCCACTTCGGCTCCTCATCTCTGCCTGTTTGAGATAATCACAGTGGAAGTGAATGGTAGTGACTGCCACACACTGGGAATTTTTTTCTCCTGCTACATTTTTTAACACTGTAAACTCAGAATAAAATCAGGGGTGTACTGCCTGCAACAGCTTGAAAACAGTCTATATTTCTTAGTTAACTATCGTGTTTGATAAAGAAATATGGCAGTGGTCCATGGCAAATCCTGTTATCAGAATAATGATGTGATGCAGTCCATTTGGTTTTGCTTAACTACTGATAAACAAATATACTTTTTATTCCCTCTACTTTCCCAGGGCACTCACATGGCCAGCTTTACATGAGTCTAAACAGGTTTACATAAAGTTAAACCAAAGCCAATGTAGAAAAGCAGCAGCATAGTAAGCTTATGGGAAAAAAGGACTGAAAATAGTACTACTAGAAATACTTCTTCAGGAAACATAACAGGATTCATAACTGTTTTGACTTTGCTGAATGGTTTACTCTTTATGAGATGCTCTTTCTGCAAGTCAGCTTTTCTTTCCTCATCTCCTTCCATTCCTTTCTCTTTCTTTTGTTCCCTTCCTCTTTAGAAGAGCCAGAAGAAGTAAAAGAGAGTAAAAGTACTTGGGGTGGTAAAACAACTTTTGGAAGGAAAATTTGGTCCAGATAACTCTTCTTTCTTAGCCCTTTAATAACTGGGAGAAGAACTTATGGTCCAAAATCTTATCATGTAACTGGCCAGAGATCTTTCTGTAAAACTGAAGCATGGGTCTTTGTGTCAGGCAACATTTTTGGGATTTGAAAGGCAGTCACTGCAAAGACTGCGACACACTGATTCTGGTGTGAGTGCCATCCCTTTGCATAGAAGTTACTTTCAATTGCTTTCAAAAAGGCACTTGTTTAGGAGTTATATTCAAGCAAATTAATACAGGTAGTGAGGAAAAAGTCATACTTTTGAAGAAGATTTATGATCTGCACACTTTACAAACAAAATCGGGTCAAATGTCAGCCTCACTGATATAACTGCAATCCGGGATACTTTTGGCTTAATCAAGAGATAACATAGAAAATGCTTTGTTTAGTATGTAAGTAGTAAGTCACCACCTATATTTACTCATGGGACATTAAATAGGCATGACTCCAACCTGAGTAGACTGTGAGACATGTAATGGCCCCTGCTTATTGTTTTTAGTGTACTGATGGGAGCATGATGTTTTACAGTTAAATCTTGCTGTCTTGGTTAAAGGTATTGACACTGTCAGTCTGCCTGACCCCCTGCGACAGAAGATACTGTGGCATAAAGGCATACATCCTCATATTCTTAAAGTGAAAATAATATGCGTGCTTAAACTGCCCATGAAGATGGTCTCGAGATAAGGTTTCAAACTAAGAATTCTTACATGTTTGGGTTTTAGGGTTTTTTTTTGGGTTTTAGGGTTTTTTTTTGCCTTTTTTGTTATCCTTTAAATAGTGGGTGCACAGATATGCTGAAGAGATTAGTATAGCCATCCACCTGGGATCTTCATGAAACAAAACTTATCATGCTCTTTTTGCAAACTTTCAAAATACTGTCCTCAAAAAGAGTTTTAATGCCCTTGGCTATGAACTTATGATTTAGAAAATAGCAGTTTTTCTTTCCAAATGCAATAAGAAAGCCAAAGCATTAGAAACCACTCTATAAGCTTTTATCAAGCTTTTGTTAGCAGCTCTTATCCATTTTATAAGCTTTTACCTGGTATGTCTAGCCTGAATGCTGACAAGTATCATCCTGAATCTGTTAATTTTACTCTTATAAACCACACTGTTAATAAATAATAAAATTTGTTACTAACGGAACTGAGCCTTCACTTTTAAAACAATAAAACAAAATACTAGACAGTATTGAAGAGTCCGGAAAGAGATGATAGCAGTCTTTGTTAACACTTGTCTTCATTAATAATTAATGCTATGAAAATGGTTCCTGGGAAAACAGCAGATTAGGTGCTGGAGTGGAGAATTGCAAGGCCAATGAAGAAACAGATTTTCTTCCTATCTTTTTGGGCTCATTTTCAGGCAATTAGGCTGCAGGTACATTCATTTGATTGATTCAGAATTTTACTTTAAAATTCCGAAATTGATGAGCTATTTATTAAAGTCATTCTAAGTGGCAGTATAATTATGTGAGGGATTATTGTCTCTTCATTTATTTTTCTGGAGTGATTAGCTTGTGATGCTCTAAAACTCATTTATGAGGAGGACTTATAATGTTTTAATTAAAATTGGATTGGGAAGAAAATGGGGAAATTTGCATTCAACACATACAGTTGTTTCAAATGTGTTTGACAGCAGTTGTCTTTTTATTAGCTTAGGATAATTAATTGGGCATTATGTACTAATATTATTTAATTAACTTCGGCAGGGAAGTAATTAATTTAGTTACTGGTTGTCCAAGAAACAAAAATCGTGTGGTAGTTTAGCCAGCTGCTTTCATTTCCCTGCATTCTTCTTGGTTACATGATTTTTTCAAATAGGCATTGTCTTTAGAAGGATTCAGAGGCTACATCTATTGTACTGGAGAGGACAATTTCTGCATTTTCCCCGTGGCAAACCAAGGTACAGTGTAAATCACACAGAGGGAGCAGGGCAACTGCATAGTCTTCACTTTGGAAGATGCTGTTAATTAGATACTCTATCCATCAACCGCAGTTACTCCTTTGCTTTTAAATTCAAAATGTAGATTTCTTTCAAAACATACCTTATTGCAACATTACTGAGTATCTCATGTGTGTAAGAATCAGGTGTAAATGCTTGACACTGAGCAGATAGATAACTGAAAAAAAAATAAGTGTCTGTGCAAAACCTTGTGTGAAAGAGAAGTTTAGTTCAGCATTTCCAAGAGATAGGTTTAGGATGCAGCATGGAGAATTATATGCAA
>NDXB01008409.1:332924-362845 GCA_002631895.1 Agapornis roseicollis | reverse complement strand
CGGGTTTTTTTTTTAACTTTTTTCTTTTGTGGTGATTTTTTTTTTTTTTTTTTTTTTTTTTTTTTTTCCCCTTCTCTTACTTCTGACATCATTTCCTGAGTGCTATATTCACTGAGCTCTGTAGCCAGATCATCTTCTCAGCATATGGTGCAAGGAGCTCTTTAATATGGATTTCAGCTCTCCTTTTACTCTGCAGTGCTTGCTGATGATAATAACTGTTACCCATGGTAAGTGGGATTTTTCTTTATCAAGCTGGCACAGATTGCCTAAATTGCAGACACCTTAATTTTGCTCCAAGATCTTTTAATAACTCTACCAGGTTTGGGGAGACGTCAAATAGCATAAGTGCTAATGCATGAAAGGGGTAGTTGGATCCAAGTAAGATAGATTGGTTTTTTTAGTAAATGAATGATAATTGACAATAGAATATTTTCTTAGTCTACTGTGTCTGTCAAAGCATTTCAGAGGAGAATGTAAGGTCCTTGTAGGCAGAACGCTAGCTGGAGGGGCTAGGGAGGATGTGGTCCCACTCCTAATGCTTGGTGTGACCTTGCGCTAGTCCCTGAGCTGCTGCTGCCCTGATATTTACCCACCTCTAATTTGTGTACAGCAACTTCATAGCATGCAGGATTACTGTAAGACTTGTTAAAGCTGCCACCTTACTCTTTGTGTAAAAGTAGCTGTGCAGACAGCAATTGGTTTTGCTATCCTCTGTAAAAGATCCATGGCATTGATGCCCAGAGTATCTGTCTGCACAGCCTTGCAGCTCTGAGGGCTGGGTGGGAGATGTTCATGCCAAACTGTAGGAGACAAAAGATGAGGTGCTCAGCCTTCTGTCATGTGTGCATGGTGTGCATACAACTCCCGAGTCACAGGGTGGGGGGAAGTTGGCCTTTATGCAAGGCTTCCCACTCCTCTGATTTCCAATTACAGCCTGTCACTAGGGGTGGGGTCTGTGCCTCTTGAGGTCTCACCTGTGCATTTGCCTGTCTGGGAGGGAGCTGAGCTGAGCTTGCTGCCCACACTCTGCATCTCTCCTTTAGGCTCTGTCACCTGGACCAGTGTGCTCAGCGGCAGCTCAGCAGTCTTCTCTGTGGGAATTCAGAGCCTGCAGAACCTCTCCAGTATGAGCAAGAGAGACATGAGATGCTTGACAAGTGTCTCGAGTGATACTTTGTTGGCTAAGTGTGGCACTTCTGCCCCCAGATGCCTAAATTTCCATAATGGCTCTCTAGTGCTGAAGACTGTGGAGAAAGAGGATGAAGGAAAATATGAGTTTATTTTTCACAACACCACCAGAGTTTTTACACTGCAAGTATTTGGTAAGTAGCCTACTTATCAAAAAGTAGCTTTTGAACTTGTGAGCCTGGCTGGAAGCTGGTGCCTTGAAATTCTTCCTAAGAGACTGCTTCAGCTTGCAGGAGCTATAGGTCCCTCTGGACAGCTTTGTAAGATTCTGACACCTCAGGGAGCAGTAATGGTGAGTGTAAACTAAAGGATGCTTGTTGCATCTGTGTTGTCAGTCTCTCCTGTCTGTTGAGCCTTGAAGTAGCCAGTCAGTTGAGCGATGTGCTGGTTTTCCTGCTGTAAGAGATAACAGCACAAGTTGTTTGTGAAGTTGAGCCTACAGTATGTAGACCTGTAGCTGGAAATGGACTTCAGTCCATTTCTAGAGTACTCTTCCTGATGCCTCTCACAAAATCTCTCACTGACCCAACAGCATTTCTGTTGCCTGTCCACAAGCTTCCTTAAGGAGTTAACTCTACCTTGCTTGGCTCTGGAAACTGAATTGGTCTTGTGCAGGCCTGGGTTGAGGTGTGCTGGGTTATTATCCTGCTTCATTCAGCTGAGGGTAGGTGCTAAACAAACCCGGGTATGACTTTCTGAGTTTTAGGTGCCCCTGAGCAGCTTGGAGGACAGGATCTTCTGGGTCTGTTCAGAGACCAGCTATAGGTTTCTTGCCATGCCAGTCTCCCTGCTGTCCTCCCTATGGCCTCAGAATTGCTGCTTCCCTTTGTGTGCCTGCTCATCCATCTGTGGGGTGAGAAGATGTGCAAAATCACTTCTGTACCAGATCCAGCTCATTGCTTATGTTAATATGGAGAAGGCTTAAATGGGTTTGCCCCCTGCTGAATAGTGCTCAGAAAGCCAGCGAACATTGTTCTGGTCCTTATCTCCACCATTCCTTTTGCAGGGCTTTCACTTAAAAAAGCTTCTAAGGGAGATTGAAGCGTATGAAATTGTAATGAAAATGTCTGAGCAAACTGGTCTTAGTGGAGACAAATGAATCTTTAAACCTCTTCAGCGCAAACAGGCGGAACTGCCATGGAGAGGAGGTCAAAAATGTGACTCTTTGACATGAAGATCAGGGGCAAAGACTGCAGAAGTGTCCTGGATTTAACCTCCATTTCAGTGAATTTGCTTTGGGAATTTCTGTCTCCTCCTTCTTTTCTGTTGCCACACCTAAGTCAAGGGAACAATTTCACAGCAAAAGTACTCCTGAGAGCAGTACAGCTAAAATGTCCTAGTTGAACAAAGTGATTTCTGAGCTTGTTTACATCAACATTCTTAGAGTTACTCTTACTGTCTTAAAACCATACTACTTCTCTGTCCAGTCTGTATTTGCAAAGTGGCAAATTTAGGAAATAGGCTGGCTCCTTGTAGTAAACAGAAAGAGAGAAATTCAGGAAAATGTAGTTAAGATCGATGAATCATAACTTCATTTCAGACTGGCCTAGTCTGGGTCATCCTATCTACCTGCAGGTGTCTGGTACCTATGTTGGACATGATTTATATCAATTGCTCTCTAAAATAGAAGAAGAGGCACAGTGACAACAAAAGTACAAACCTCTGGGGGAGGAGAGGGCTGAGTCTTTTCTGAAGCTAGTTGCCTGTTGACTACAGAGGACGCCTCTGGATGGCAAATGCTTTGGGGCTTTTATATATCATGTTTTCAATTACAGTAAGGAAAATGAAGAAACACCAGATTTTCATGGCATCACCAAAATAGGTACTAAGAGTCACCAGCAGGGTTGTGTGGGCACTGCTAAGCGTTTCAGGGCTGGGGGCAGGCACTTAGGAGTCTGGTTACTTCTGTGCTCCCTGGCAGTAAATGTGGTGGTAGTAAGGGAAGCTCCTGTCCAGCTCCTGTTTACTGCTGAGTTGGTTCCTCACCTCTTTTTTTCCTTCCTGTTCCCATTGCCCTGTGCTGTGTGTGACCAGAGCCAGCCATTGGTGTCCAGTGCTTTCCTAATGGGACTGGAGAGTTGTCTTGCAACGTGAAAAGCAATGAGAGCACCAGCTTTCGGTGGCTGCTGAATGGCACTGTGATGAGTGCCCCTGAGGCTTGTGTTAAGGATGGCGGGAAGAAGGTTCACCTGGACAAAACCGTGCTTGGGGAGTTTGTATGTGAGGTTTACCATGGGAACAGTGTCACCAGGACCAGACCTGTTTTGTTCTCTTGCAGCTATGGTGAGTAACGGTGTCTCCAGAAAACCTCCTTTTGGTCTCTTGCAGCAGAAAACTAATGAGTTGTTGCTGTCAGAATAATACTGAACTCTACTGTCATCTGGCAGTTGCCTTCCAGGCTTGCCACATCTTCCCTTTTAGGAAATTTCCCCTTGACTTCCTCCCCCTTCCTGTGTTTCGGAATGACATAGCCTGCAACCACAGAAAGGATGAAAATTTGTTCAGGAGGTCCTTTTACCCAACCCTACAGCAAGGATGGATTGCCATCTGTCCATTTTCCTACTCCCCAGTGACGGAGATCTTGCACCCTCCTGTGCACTAATCCTCTATGCCAGTTTAGAAACATGAGCTGCTGTCTACCTGACTTTCATCCATTACCCAGACAGCTTTCCAGTTTCTGTAACATCCCTGTAAAAACATGTCCACTAGTTCAGCCCTGTTGCTGCTGGATTCAGCTGAGGTTTTTTGCCTTGTCTTTTTTTTCCTTTTTTAGGCCAGCTGCACAAAGATTTACCAGTCTATATAAATGTCTCTCCATCAGCCCTATACCATCAGAGGTGCGGTAAAGACACAGCTCAGTTAGTTATGAAATGTAGTGGATTTCCTCTCCATGTCTCTGCTCAGATATGTAGTTCTGTGATAATGCTATGACTTCATCCATTGACAAGCTACCCATATATGCTGAGTACTCTGCTGGAATGAGGCCATGATTTAATGGGACAGAAATTCAAGATCCTAGGACTGATCAAAACTGCCAGAACTCCATGATGTTGTAAGCTCACATTCAAACAAACAACCAAACAAAATTTTTAGATAACCTTGGATGTGGACACCAGCATTGATGGTTTTTCTCCTCTCTGGCAATGAAGATGATCAACAAAACTACATTAAAATAGCATAATTCTTTATCTATAAGGTTTTGACAAATTGAGGTGTAATTAATTTATTTATCTCTGTTACTAAAGAAATTGTACTGTGCAATAGCCTGTAGCATTTTAGAAACTGAGGCATGCCAGGTCCATAGCAGCCACTGTTTTTTTTTTTTTTTTTTATTATGGTTGGCATACAGGTGGTGTGAAAGCAAAATTACTGACATAAATCCTGTTTCATGTGTACTGGCATTCAGTGGAAATGCCAGGAGCTCTTCAAGCCTGGTCACATTGGCATCACTGGCCAGTCTGTGCAGGTTTGGCACTTGTGACTGCGGAAAATGATCTTCATTTTGTCTGGCTAAATTGGTCAGAGGTAGTGTAGTCAGACCCAAGTGGGTTGTGGCACTGGGGAATGAGGATGTGAACATCCACAAGCTGTTCAGTCAAGCCCTGTGATAAAACATGCTAGTGCTGGCAGTTACCATTGTTTATTCTGGGTGGCTGCCCAGTCCCTTGAGTGTGATATCAGTTCCCCATATTCTTTTGAAAAGCCCACAGGGGAAATTAGTGATAGGTCTGTTGGGATGGACACATGCATGAACACAGATTTGGAAGGGTCTGAGAGCAAGAACACAGCAGGGATTCTAGTTTTTAGTCACCAGATGCAACTACATTTGTAAAAAGAAAACTAAAGCAATTCTGAATACTAGTAAAGTGACTTGAAGAGAGAAACAAGTTCAGTTAAAGATTAACAGATTTTTGTTGGTTATTATTTGCTCCAGGCAAAGTAAAAATAGTTATTTAGGCAACCTCTTGGTTGCTGAAATTGATTTGAATAATAGTTAGCTTAAAACAATTTGGCAGAAATACTGTAAACCAATCAGGCACCAAAGGACTCTGACCACAGGGATCTAAAGCAAGAATTTAACAAGTCAGCATACATAAAAGGCTTTTATTGGTTCATTACTTTTTTTTTATTACTTGTTTATTATAGATTTTTAACACGATACTTTATCTCAAAAAGGCCTTTTTAACGAATGGTAATTTTTTAGGAAAAAATAGTCAGGAAAAAAATCCAACATACATTTATATTTCTGACAACATTCTCTAAGCTTTTATCAGAAGGAAATGAAATTGTTAGGGAAATTATTTTTCATTGCTGAAAGTTTAATTTTAAGTGTAGATATTTTTGAACTTGGTAACTGTTCCTAAAGAGACTGGAACAAGCACTCCAAAAACACTGAGCATTTGCGATTTCACAAACAGGAGGAGCTGTGTACCCTTGTTTCTAATGTGCTGGTGAGTGTGTGGACTATAACAATGTGTAGTATGTCCTGGAACGTTTGGAACACTTCCTAGCCTCTGGGGATATGCAGCAATTTGTGCATATGGGGTCTTGAAAACAGGCTCTGTGTGAGCCTGTTAGTTTCTGCAGTGTGGGGCTATGCAGGCATGCATGCAGCCAAAAAGAAGCCAAATGATTCAAAAAGGGATCATGTAAGGTCACCTAAGAAGTTTAAGGAATCTGCATTATGCTGATAGTTGAGCTGCATGGGGTTGTTTTTATTTTTCTTTTCATGTGGGAAGAAAAGTTTTCCTTCTGGCTGCCCCCCGTTGGAATAAATTGTTTTAGAGAGGGAGCCAGTCTGGATGAATCTCTCTTCTGCAAGTCTCAGCAGCAATGTATATGCAAGGCTGACCCATCAAAGCAACCCTGAGCAAGGGACTCTGAGCTGGGCAGTACTTACCACTGACTTGTGTGTGGCCTTCTGCTCAGCCATCTGTAGCCTTTGCCTCCTGCTAGGTGTTTTGGATGATCTCGGTTGGGAAGGGAGATAAAGAGAAATCCTTCCCCTGGCAGCCATGAAGCTGGTTTATTACAGCTCTGACTTGTGTGGCTGAAGTCTGTGGTAGCTGAGAAAGTAATCTTTTATCAGACTTGCTTTGAGGTTGGTGTAGTCATTACATGGTTGTTATATGTGGGTTCTCTGGGCCCTAGCACAAGCTTTGAGGGTAGACTCCGCAGCTTTTCTTTCAGCAGGAGATGCTACGTTAGGTATCTGTCCTCTTCTCAGCTGCTTGTCCACTCTGGTAACTAACAGTGCCATGTTCTTCTTGCAGGAGACCTTATGCAGTATCCGTGGTTCATCTACATCCTTGCGGGGTGTGCAGGGAGTGCAGTTATCCTGGTGGTGCTTGTGTCCTCAGTCATATGTTGCTGCATGAAAAGGAAACACAAGTTCATCCCAGTGCCTTCAGGTGAGTGGAGAATGCTGCTTCCCTCTGGGATGAGTCTCAGTATAGGCCTCAGCATAAACTGATCTCATCTGGGTCACTACGTGTCTTCTAGCCAGTCCTCCCTTGTCCTCGTGGAGCAGAAAGCTGCATGCTGATGGGCAACTATTATGACCAACAGGATGTGGAATTAAACATTGCTTTTCCTTTTTTCACCTCCTACTTGCCACCATGTGCTCCTGAAAAGAAAGAAACAACAAAATCTCTTCTATGGGCAAGAAAATTGAGCCTCATTCATACCTAATCCTGAAATGACCTGTAGGCTTCTGATAGCCTTCTGACTGGTGTCAACACCAGTCCCTGACTGCAATTTGCCAGTGCTCAAGCTGTGACCCTGCCAGCATGCTCAAGCTGGTCTCTGACAGGTTGCCATTGGCCTACTGTACACGGCATCTGTCTGCTCTGGGAATGGAGCCAGTGCCACATGAGGAGGAGATACAAGCATGTGTTGGTGGTCTGGCCTTGCAATGGATGTGCTGAGGCTGATGGGAGGTGTGGGACCTCTTTGTTTCAAGTTTCTGGTTCTGGTTTTGCAGAGGAGGAGAAGGATGACAGACTAACAATGTCCATGATCTCCAGTGAAAGTGTGAAGAGCCCCCCCAGTAGAGACCATGTCGAGGCTCAAGCTGCCCAAGTTGACTGTCCTCCAAAGCCTGGTGGGTCCAGTGACTGGATTTAAGTTGGACAGATAGCTTGTTTAGGAGGGTGAAGGACGAAAAGGATGTGTGTGGCTGATAGGGTAGGAGCTGACTATAAAGAGGGGCCTGGGACCCCCTTGGTGAGTGCATGCTTGGAAGGTGCTACATTTTGTCCAGACAACAGGAGCTGTAGCAGGCCATTTATCAGTACATTACTTGTGCTTGGCTTCTACACAGGAGTGACTCTTGACCTCACCCAGACATGAGCTGTAATGGCAGCCATTCCACGAGCATCCCACGCAGGGTACGCCAGCAGCCTGCAGACTGTTCAATACCTCATGTGCTAAACCAGCACCCCCCTCAAAGCTTAGCATATTTCCTGCAATTTTATCATGCCTCCTTCCCCTTCCTTCTCATCAGTAACATTTTATAAGACTCAGCATTGTTTTTGTAAGCAGTCATCTTCAGGAAAGTGTCCACCAATACGCTGATCTGTACAGACAGCTAAATCCCATTAAAGTTGGAGGTTCACGTATTTCATGGAATCATAGAATTAGTTGAGGTGTAGGGCATGGGTTGGACTTGATGATCTTAGAGGTCCCTTCCAACCTGGTAATTCTGTGATTGGGTTGGAGGGGACCTTAAAGCTCATCCAGTTCCAAACCCCCAGTCACAGGCAGGGACACCTTCCACTAGAGCAGGTTGCTCCAAGCCCCATCCAACCTGGCCTTGAACACTGCCAGGGATGGGGCAGCCACAGCTTCTCTGGGCACCCTGTGCCAGAGCCTCACAGGGAAGAATTCCTTCCTAATAGCTAATTTAAATCTACCTTCTTTCAGTTAACACCTTTTCCCCTTGTCCTTTCGCTACATGGTGTTGTAAAAAGCCCTTCTCCAAATTTCCTGTAAGCTCCCTTTAGGTACTGGAAGGCTGCTGTAAGGTCTCCCCTGAGTCTTTTTCAGGCTGAACAACCCCAGCTCTCTCAGCTTGTCTTCATAAGAGAGGTGCTTCAGGCCTCAGATCATCTTCATGGCCCTCTTGTAGACTCACAGGTTCATGTTCTTGTTCTGGGGGCCCCAGAGCTAAATGTAGGACTGCAGGTGGGATATCACAAGAGTGGCGTAGAGGGGGAAAATCACTTTGACGTGCTGCTCACGCTACTCTTGATGCGGCATAGGACATGCTTGGCTTCTGGGCTGTGAGCGCACACTGAAGCTGACTCATGTGGAACTTTTCATCAGCCATGGAACTTTTCATCAGCCAGCACCCCCAAGTCCTTCTCAATAGGCTGCTCTCAACCATTCTCCTCCCAGCCTGTGTTAGTGCTTGGAATTGCTCTGACCCAGCTGCAGGACCTTGCACTTGGCCTTGTTGAACCAAATGAGGTTCGTTAATTTGGGACTAAAGTGAGAATACAGTCATGTTTTATATTCTTCAAAGGAATCAAACTGAAATCCCACTACTTCAGCACATGCATGGTCAAGAGAGTGCAGTGGTAAAAACCTTTCAGAAATCTCCTGTTCTGTAAGTGCTTGATGTTAATGCTCCACTTGCTGCATTATGTTTCCCTCAATTTTTTTTCACAAATGTGCATGCTGGCAACACCTTACCCAGAAATGCACTATCATCACCTGAAACAGGCCTAACAGAGACATCATGAACTGGAGGTCATAGCATTGTCTCAGTACTGCTGTCTCCAGTTCCAGTGTCTTTCACTGTACCAAGTGCACCCTCTCAGCAGCTCAGCTATGTTTTATGTCTAACCTTGGATGCTGCTTTGCTGCGCTTTCAAAATATTAAATACTACTCATGCATATATTGCAAGAAAGAAAAAAATAATTTAAGTCATTGTTTAATATTATACTTAAAACTATAGAACTTCTTTTTTAGTAAAAGATTTACATATTGTCAGTGTGACATAAAGTATCTCACATTCAAATTTTCTACCAATAAATAGAAAGCAGAGGTGTGTATTTAAAGTGTTCAGGTGAGAATATATTAAATGTATGCTGTTTCCCAGCTTTAATTACTCGGATGTAACTGAGTAGGTTTGGCTTTAGTATTTTATATATTTGGGACACCAAAGTGTCTAAAGTTATAACAGACAACTCAATAAATGAATAGTTACAAAGAAGACTGAACTTTTGCTTGCAGACACCTGGGTAGAGGGGACTGAGCAGGTTAGGCAGCCAGCAGTATCTGGGGCTGGGGAAGGGTTTCCACAAGGGTGAACATAGTGCAGACATTTAAATCATCTCTTCCTTCTTCTCTAGATGCTGCCCAGACTGATCAAGATGTTGAGCCTCAGCCACTTGTGGAAGAAAACTTGGCAGTGGAGATGGAGGCTGAGGAAATGCCAGACCCAGAGGTCATAGTTGGTGTGGAAAGCCAGGAAAATCCCTCAGACTGTTTCCCAGATCCAACTGATGACTGATCTGGCATGCTTGCTGTTCTACCCTGCCTTGAAGCCTACAACACCTGTCCTTTGCATCCCATAGTCCTACTATGTGTAAGAATTAGTCCAGGAAATTTCAGCAGGGGAAAGGCATGAGGTGTCAGGCCTGCTAACTTAATTTAAAAACATAAATATGTATACAAGGAAAAGCAGATGCTTGGCTTGAAGGCCACACTGCTGTGGGCTGATGAGTTCTCTAACAAACAAAACTGAGCAGCTCGTTGATGCTTTGCCTCTTAATAGACCTGCAGCTAAACTGTGGAGCCCTAGAGGACAGCCTGAAATGAGACTGGCAGCTCCTCTGCTTCCTGCCACTTTATGCCTTGCCATGTCTCTCACAGCCAGCACCTCCTGCAAGGGGCAGGCATGGCAGGCAGGTTGGGATTGCCTTCCAGTCTCAGACAGAAACAAGAACTTGCCAGAGATTTCCTGAGAAAGCCCCTCCTTCAGAGATTTCAAGGCATTTTTCACAGGCCCTCAGAAAAAAAGCTCAATGGAGGTGTCAGCTAGGTATCTGCTATGCTTAGTGTCCATCTGAGTCACTTGTCTGAGCTCCAGCCCCTTTATGATTTGGTCACCACTTGCTGCTTGGGACCAGGAGTGGTGGTGGTGGCAGGGACTGCTGTGTGCAGATCCTAGGAGGTGATGTAGGCTTGCTTACCTTTTGACACCCTGTAATGGCTTTCACCAGGACCTCACTGCTCAGGTTGTGAGTTGAAACAGCTCCATCACTAGCTTGCTTGCTTGCAGCAGGAGGGGGCCTGGGGTGTATAATTTTGTCACAAATGTTGACTATAATGCTGAGATCGTTCATCAGTGCAAGCATTAGTGCCTTTAGTGTAATGGTTTAGCTACTGCAAGCTGATAAACCAGGCCATCTGCTGGTACATATAGGCTTTTTCAGTGCTGTGTTACTTGGACAGTCAGGAGCCATTCACAGACTCTTAGGCAAGTCTTACTGCTATGCACGTTCTGTTCTGCTCAAGGGAGGTTTGCAAGTAGAGCAGCTGGGGTAGACTTGCAGAGAAGAAGGATGAGGTAAGGAGAGGGCAAAGACTCAGTCCCAAGCAGCAGGGAGCTGAGTCCATGGCAAGCTGCCCAGGGCTGCAGGGTTCTCGAGGCACAAGGAATACTGAGGATGCACTGCTAGGGCAAGGTATGTACTGTATGAGTGCATTTTGGTAGCTGGAAGTGAGACATGTTGGTGTTAACCTAGCCCTGTGGGCTAGAAATGCATGGTAGAGTAAAA
The DNA here is from genome assembly GCA_002631895.1 of Agapornis roseicollis. NCBI lineage: Eukaryota > Metazoa > Chordata > Aves > Psittaciformes > Psittacidae > Agapornis > Agapornis roseicollis. The sequence continues at coordinate 351,868 of NDXB01008409.1, read as the reverse complement.
GGAGAGATGGTACAGGTTGAGGCTGAAAGGAGTGAGGAAGTGCGTGTTGCATTCTTCTGTTCCCTTCTTGCATCCCTCTCTTTCCTTTTGTTCTTCTTTTATATTGTGCTGATATTGTGCCATGAATCCCTTGGAAACAGATTAGAGGTATGCCTTATAAATGTCACCCAACAAGGTCTGCGAGTACCCCAGTAAAGTCAAAACCAAGCTGAAGCCACTTCTCAACCAGGCGGGGGAGGTGGTGGGACTGCTGCACGCTCACCTGAAGTCTGCATGTCTGTATACATGGCAAAGCTCTGATCGTTCTTGTCCCCTTGTCTTGTGACTCTGTTTAGAAGATGCTTGGATCTCGTGTGCTGTGTTGGTGGTGATTCAGCTTCTCTGCTTTTTAAGGCTGCTTTAGGAATCACATTTTCCACAGTAAGATAGTATTCCTTTTCCTCATGGTGCTGTTCTAGCTCCTTTCAGTGCAAACATTACTCAAAGGCTGTGAGTTGAATAGACAAAAATGTGACGCCAAGTGCTTGGGGTGGCAACTGCCTGTAAGCAGCACAGTGGCAGTGAGCAATGCTGGGTGAACAGGGGCTGCTGTCACCAAAATGGGAGGATAGTCAGCTTTGCATCTCTTCTGCACCTTCTGCCAGGGGCAGGCAGGGGACAGTCGACTCCAGTACGTGCTTAGAAGGGAAAGTTTCTTTGGGCTGCTCTGAAGTAGAAGCCAGCAGCATTCTGGGTGCTGAGGGTAGCAGAGTAGGGCAACCCTTGTCCTGCTAAGCTGGTGCATCCTGACTTCAGCTTGTCGTAGTGCTGCCTTGCTTGGGAAGGCTGGGGTGCCCTATTAGTACCACCACTTCACCACCATAAGTGTAACCCCAGTCCAGGAAGCATTTTTCCCATTGAGACAGGAATCTGAGACTCAAGATGGCTTTATGGGGCACATGACTTTATGAAGCATATATCTATGAGGTCATGGCTGGTTTTCTGTCCTTCCTTGCTGAAGATGCAGGGCAAAGGTTTCTGTTACTGTGAGGTGAGAAGTGCAGCCTGTGCTCTTCCTTTAACAGTATGTGTTCATGTTCAGCTATTGTTCTTTTTTGATGGCTTTGTTTTCCCCATTATGATTTTATTCCTAATAAAGAGATCTGTTTTCTAAATTCTTTTGGAAATATTTAGGTTCTGTTATTTAATAATTGTTTCTTTGTGGGTTTCATTGAAAGTATAGTCTAGTTTCCAAAGTTTCACCCAGCCAACTGAAGGAAAGGTGGTAACAAGTTACTGCTGCCTTGGGTAGTGTGGAGAACAGAGATCACAAGGATGTTTTTCGCAAAGAGATCACAAGAAGAGGCTATAGGACAGTAGCATGCAACTAGTCCCTGATGGAGTGTGTGTGCTGGTGTGTCTGCACATCTGAGTGCATTGGCAGCTCACCAAACCCTGCTCTGGTGTCTTGCCCAAACTGTAAGGTGCAGGGAAGGGATGCGGGGAGGTGGTCTTGTTTTACCCATCTTTATTCACCCATGTTTGCGACACCTAAGATACCTTAGCTGTGAGAGAGGATGCTTGACTGCATAGCTCCTTTTGAAAGGAGTGTTGTGGTTTAAGCCCAGCTGGCAATCCAGAACCATGCAGCTGCTCGCTCACTTCCCCACCCTTCTTCCCCCTGCTCCTGGAGGGATGGGGAGGAGAATCGTAACTCCCACAGGTTATGATAAGAGCAGTCCAGTAACTAAGGTATAACACAAATCACTGCTGCTACCACCAATAATAATGATAAGGGAAATAACAAGGGAAGAGAATACAACTGCTCACCGCCTGCCGACTGATACCCAGCCCGACCCGAACAGCGATCCAGCCCTTCTGGTTAACTCCCCCCAGTTTCTATCCTGGACATGACGTGCAGTGGTATGGAATACCAATTTGGTTAGTTTGGGGCAGGTCTCCTGTCTCTGCTTTCTCCTACCTTCCCCTCCTCCCTGGCAGAGCATGAGACTCAGAAAGTCCTTGGTCAGAGTAAACATTACTGAGCAACAACTAAAAACATCAGTGTTGTCAGCGTTGTTCCCAGGCTGAAAGTCAAGAACACAGCACTGCACCAGCTACTGAGGAGAAAAATGACTGATACTGCTGAACCCAGGACAGAGAGGTAACTCTCTCATGTGTATCCTTAGACAAGTCAGTCCAGATGGTACATAAAAACAATGTCCTGGTGGTTTGTGATCATAAAAATCCCTTGACTTTACCAGTACAAGGTTAGCGAACCCAGCACCTCAAGGAACCTCTTGCCTGAATTTGCAGTTGTTTTCCAGCCTGACTATGGTGCTGCATCACAGAAGGCAATAGTGAGATACTTCCCTCAGAAAGTATCTGGCAGAATAATGGGTATGGACATATGCAGGGCTATCAGGAATTTGACCAGAAACAGATGTCTGTGCTGCTTTTTTAGGACTTCTATTTGCCTGGATGATGCTGTGCCATGCCAGCCCTACACTTGCTGAGGTTGCTGAGGGAGCCCTTGGTGCCAGGGTGCCCCCAGGGACCTCTGGCCTCCTGTGGGGAGCTGGTTCCACAGACAGCTGACAGTCACAGTGTCCTCTCTGGCCACTGGTCCTGGTTGGGAAGACTGGGAGTAGGGCAGAGCCCATCCTTCTGCTCAGAGGGCTGGCAGGAGAAGGGGAGCTCCATTCTGTGGGAAATGAGGATGATTTGGGATATGGTTTTTTACCAGCTGCAAAAAACCACCAGTGGTTTATAGTTCTGTGCACAATGGTTATTTAGCTTTGTATCCATGTCACTGTTTTGTAGTGGGAAGAGAAAAATTTCCCGCTGCATGCGGTAAATGCTCAGCAACAAATGACACAAAATGTAATTCATAGTGTTTTCATAATGGAATTCATGCAGAGGATGATCTTATTTGACATAAGACATAGGTGAAAGCAAAAGCAGAAAAAAGATGTGGTTTATAACAGTAGCAGAGAGAGGGAAATGATCCTTTCAGATTTTTTTAGCATTCAGGATGAATTTCTCCCAACAAAATTCTCACATCAGTAAAGCTCCCCATCCTAGTTAAGAAATAGTTTGTGCTCTTCTTTCCAGCCTTGACCCCAGGCTGCTGTGCCTGATGTCCTGATGGCTGTGTATGTAGCCCTTGGAGTCCTACCTCCAGGCAGGGTGGAGTGAGGTGTCCCATAGACTTCCGCAGGTAAACACACAGAATCAGTAACAGAAGTGGGCAGGAAGAGCAGCATCACCCATGTCTGTCTGAGATGGAAGCAGAATTCGGTGATGTGTCATCGCAGAGGCTTGGATTAGCATTTGGTATTGTTTGTGCCTTCATTCAGGTTGCTTAGCGGGGGGACGCAATCATACCCTGCCTGTACAAGGCTAGCAATGGTGAAGTTCATAGAATCATCAAGTTCCAACCCCCTGCCAATAAGCAGGGACATCTCACACTAAACCCTGTCACCCAAGGCTCTGTCCAACCTGGCCTTAAACACTGCCAGGGATGGAACACTCAACTTCCCTGGCCAACCCATTCCAGCGCCTCACCACCCTAACAGGAAAGAATTTCTTCCTTAGATCAAATCTAAACCTCTCCTGTTTAAGTTTGAACCCATTACCCCTTGTCCTGTCACTACAGGCCCTAATGAAGAGTCTCTCCCCAGCATCCCTATAGGCCCCCTTCAGATACTGGAAGGCTGCTATGAGGTCTCCTCACAGCCTTCTCTTCTCCAGGCTGAACAGCCCNTTGTCCTGTCACTACAGTCCCTAATGAAGAGTCCCTCCCCAGCATCCCTATAGGCCCCCTTCAGATACTGGAAGGCTGCTATGAGGTCTCCTCACAGCCTTCTCTTCTCCAGGCTGAACAGCCCCAACTCTCTCAGCCTGTCTTTGTATGGGAGATGCTCCAGTCCCCTGATCATCCTCGTGGCCTCCTCTGGACTTGTTCCAACAGCTCCATGCCCTTTTTATGTTGAGGACACCAGAACTGCACACAATGCTCCAAGTGAGGTTTCATGAGAGCAGAGCAGAGGGGCAGGATCACCTCCTTCTACCTGCTGGTCACGCTGCTTTTGCTGCAGCCCAGGATACGGTTGCTTTCTGGGCTGCAAGCGCACACTGCAGCTGGCTCATGTTCATTTTCTCATCGACCACCACCCCCAAGTCCTTCTCGGCAGGGCTGCTCTGAATCTCCTCTTTGCTCAACCTGTAGCTGTGCCTGGGATTGCTCCGACCCAGGTGTAGGACCTTGCACTTGTCATGGTTAAACTTCATGAGGTTGGCATCAGCCCACCTCACAAGATGTCTGTGTTTATACTGTATTACCACTGCTGCAGAGCTTAAAAGAACTTCCAAGATTACATGAATAACCACTATAGCTGTAGTTCCAACCCAGTGCATCTTATCTGTTGATAACTTTCTATTGAGGCTGCGCTGTAAAGCAGCCACTGAAAGTGGTGTATGTATAGGACATGAAAAAAATGTTGTCAAGAAAAAGCCCACTTTTCCATGATGTAAACAAATGGGGTGGCTGAAAAGAATTCTGACACCATCCTGTACCTGACCAGCGAGACCTTGTTTGTGACAATAGAGGGTCTGAATGGAAGGTGCTTTTAGATGGTGCTTTGTAGGCAGGTAGTTGGGAGTCTGGGTTTGGGTCATGGGAGCATCTGGTTTCCTTTGTTGTCCTTCTTTGGACTGTCTGGCTGACCTTAGCAAATCATCTACCCCTCTGCCTCATTTCCCCACCTATAATACTGTGATGATCACATAGAACTCCTCTGTAAAATGTGTTTAAGCCTTGCTGATATACAGCAGCACCTCATACCTGTGTATTAGTGTGGCTGAGAGCTGGGAAGCCCTGTGGGGTGCTGCATGCAGAGGTCTTGCATGTGAGTGATATGGTCCGGCTGCCACAGGATGTCTGACAGCCCAGGATGCGAGAGAGGTTTACCAAAGCTGCTATTAATGGACAACATCTCTCTTGTTAGCTTTGCTGGCTTGTGAGGTGCTGGTTTCCTTCTGTCCCACAGGGGTGTGACAGAGGGAGCTGGTAGGTGTATTGCCTTTGTGGAAATACTGTGAAAACTATAGCTTTTGTCCACTCCTCCTGTGCTTGGGTGCATTACATAGACCATCCATTGCTTGCCTGCCTTACTGAGCTCTTAAACCCCAGCAATACTCAGAAGCACAATAACACAGCACATCAGCCATTACCCTTCCTGGCTGATACAAGGAGCCATGGCTGTAAATATTTAGAAACATGGGCAGCTTTGTGCCTGTATTTTCCCCTGCTGTGCAAAGGCCCACTCTTTGCTAACGCTTAGCTCTCTGCTGCAGCTACACAGCATTTCCTGTGCATGTCAGCAGCAGAGCCCAGCATGGTCAGGATTGGGTGAGCCTGTCCTGCTGCCCTGTTGTCCCTGCACACCAAGGAGCTGCCCATCTGGGTCTGCTACTGCTTGTCAGCCCTCGTGTGGCTGGGTCACACTGATGAGAAATGCGTGTGCCTGGTCTGGCCAGATCAAGATCTGGTACTGGTGAGCCGTGTGCGCTTGCCCAGGCCTGCCAGGCAAAGCAGGGTGTCCTGCCCCATCAACTGGCCAAAACCTCACTGTCTTGCCATGGAAAGTGTCTCGGTTCCTGTTTTCTGCCCCACATGCTGTCTTCACAGCTTGCTAGATGAGCTGATGTATTGAAATAGCCATATGTAGGGACAGGCATCAGAGCAGTCAAAACAAGTTCACAGGGACCAGGAAACTTGTGGGAGCAGAGAAGATGCAAGGAAAACTGAGTTGCCAAGTTGGGGTCCACACTGAGCAGCAAAAGGGCTTGTATGCTGCACTGGACCTGATGGCCCCAGGTGTACCTGGTGCAAAGAGCATCTGTATAAGTTATGTGAAGGATGCTTTTTCTTGCTTCAGTGTGCAGCAGCAAGTCTGGGCTTACAGGTCACTCAGGTGTTTATGAGAAGTTTACCTCCTAATTTCCTGGTGATAAGGGCCAAACCTCCTTACGTATATGTACAGTGACACATAACGGGCTTTTGTTTGGTATCATAGATCCACTATCTAATAAATAAATTACAGTAACAGATGGCAGCAATTTTGGGATCCACAGTGACACTTCAGAGAAGCTTATCCAAGCTCTTCTAAGAGAAAGGACATTCTATGGCTGCCTACATGCATCCCAGGGCTGCACTGGTAGGAGAAATCCCTACAGTGACTTTGCAGGTTATTAAGAGAGTTGTGTTGATGGCTTGCACTTGAAGTTAAGACCTTCCTTTATGTGTGGGAACTGTATAAAGGCCATTCAGGGCCATTCCTAGGAATAAATGCTTTTAATACTGAAATGTATTACCATGTTGTTTGTACTCAGTCTCTTGAATCAGTTCTCATCCTCCCACCTACCCATTTTGGATTGTCCCTCACCCCTGTCTGGTGTTATAACAGTGTAATAGGTATAACACTGTACAAGACCTCAGTTATTAGTGCACTTCCTAAGCTGATGATTTCTGGAGATTGTCAGATCTTGACCAAAGCATTTCTTAGATGGTAGTAGCAAGTTGTCTTTCCTGGATAAATTTCAAAGAGAAGCTTTATCCATATTATTATGTTATCTTCCTTGGGTAGGTAGTTGATCCCTTCTCTAGTGATGAAGGATCATATTGTAGCTAATACAGGTCTCTGTGTATTTATCACTGCTAAAACTGGAAGAGGCTCTTCTGTTCATCTGTCTGGCTTCGTGTGTAAGACAGATTAATAGCATCATGTCAACAAACTTTTGCTTGGACTGCAGCACATTATGTCACTGTAGTAATGTCACTGAAATTACTAGAATAAGATGCTGAATTTACATTCTAGATCTGTAATGACAGATGATGGAAATCAATGTCAGATAAGGAAGACTGAAATGCACTATCTACAGGAACAACTGTCTGATGGGATGCTGACAGCTGCTGTAGCCTCAGTCATTTTGAAACACATATTGTCAGACTGTTCTGTCTAAGGAGGTTACATTCCTTCAGACCATACTGAAACCTTAAACTGGATGCTTTTCTGTGAGGTTGGGCTGTTGACTCATGGTTACAGGTGGAAAAGAAGAAAACAAGTCTGAGAGAGAGAACACCTGGGGCTGATGATACGTTGTTATAGCATCACAAGGGAACAATTTCTCTTTGAATTGTCATCTGAAGGCTATTCTGCACTAGTCACGGTTTGTATGCTTCCATTTACCATTTTTAGAGAAGGATAAAGAAGCTTCTGCAGCAGCCATTGCATTACTGACAGGGAGTCTCACTATCTTTGGAATATTTTCACTTCATATAGGCAAAGCAGTGCTTTCAGCTTGTATGTAACAGGCTCCAAGCCATGGAGTCAGCATCCCCACTAAACCCTTGGCCAAAGCTTTCTGAGTTCTTAGTTTTCATATTTGTAGTGCTTCATTCAAGCTGAATTTCTTCCTTTCTTGTCTTTGCATAAGGCAGAAGAGGAGGTGGTATGTGGCCTTAACCAGCCAAATGGCTGAAACTGTGTGTGAAAGCCAGCAGTTCCTTGGCATTTCACAGTGCAGGGGCAACTCCCACTGCCAGAGCTGACTTTGCTTCTTCCCCACTCCAGCCACTGCCCACATTTGCCCTGTCCTCCAAAAAGCTACAGTAGAGGGGAAGGGAATGTGCCATCACAAAACTGGTAGTTACTATCCAGGGCAGCCCAGATGGCGTCCAGGCTAGGGTGCAGACCCAGGAGAGCTCCCAAGAATAAGGTTAGCCTTAGCCAAAGTTTCCTCTGCACATGGTATTGCATATCTGGCGTTCCAGTCAATATCACATTCATTCTTCTCCTCACAAGCTGAGCCTATCATTGTGAGAAGTTGAGAGATACGAATTTGCAGTCCTCTTGTCATTTTTCATGGTGAGGGTCCTGGTGTGGTGGTGGGTGCAGGGTGTCTGACTTTTCCCAGGGAAGAGTATCGCATGCAAATGCCACTTAATCCAACCTAAGCTTCATACCAGAGGAGACGGTGCAGGTTAGCAGATGGACTACAAACCTACCCTGGCTTATTGTGCCCTGACTTTCTCAAGAACATGCTGAGTGTGCTTGCACTCTTTCTTCATAGAAGTACAAGTACACTTCTACTTTAGTAGGTCTAATAAAAATTACACCTCTTTTTTAAAAAAATTATTTATTTTAATAAGCTTCAGGCATGAATATTTATTGGCTCATCATTAAGTTGAAGACTTAGAGGTGGGAACATCTGCATATTGTCTCTTGAGAGGTTGCCTTCAGGTGTGTGGGAGTCTGCCACCTTTGCTTGTAAATGTAAGAATACTTACATTTCCTGTGAGGAAACATCTTAGCGTAACACAGTGAACGGATGAGTAAATGAGAGCAAGCAACAAAAGCAGTACTTTGTGGCTTTTGCAGTGGAAACAATACCACAGAGATAGCAATGACTGCAAAGAAATAGCCCATTGTCTCACTCCTCTGCTCTGCTGTATGTCATAAGATGGAGATGTCTAGCAATCTGATGGGCCAAGCATCCTTAGCCTAAATGAAAGAGCCTTAAGCATAACAGGCCTCACTGAAGACAGGTCCAGCACCACCATACTGGGAGACATTTACTTTTCTTTTGGTGCCCTATTTTTCTACCTGGCTTGCATTTAGCCCAGAAGTGTTACTTCCTGTGTAACGGGTGTGAGAGAGGGTGTCTGCAGCAAGCAGGAGAGCATGAGGGCATAGTTATCTGCAGGCCTGGCAGATGTCACCTCATCCTGCCCAGCTGGGGGTTGGTGTTTGGGCTGTGGCAAGACACAGCTACCAGCAATAGCTCTTGCTATATCCTTGGGGGGCATTGACAGTCAGTGTGGTGGATGCCTTACCAGTGTTCTCTGCTGTAGCTGTTTTCATGATATGCATCCCATGCCACACCATTGAAGGTACATGCTGGTCTCCAGTGCTCCTCTGTGGCAGTAGCCCAAAGCTGCTGTGCTTCCCAGAGGTACTTTCAGATACCCTCTCTTTAATGCCTTACCTGTAGGAAACTGGAGACATCAGTGCAGAAACTTCCAGTGCTTCCTCCCAGTAACATGCAGAAAATCCCTTCCTTCTAAACTGGAGGTAGCCAAGACTGCAACACAACATTGTCTTGCTCATCAAGAGAGGGAGAGTAAAGCTGCAAGGTTATTGCCATTTATCCACTTCTCATCTGGCAGGAAGGCTGAGGTTAGACACACAGGTTGCTTTCTCCTTGTCCAGCTGGGTGTGATGGTGCAGGACTTTTCTGATGCTGGCTGGGAAAGGGGCTGCTTGGTGGGATGGACCATGATCTCATGGGGAATCCTTGCTACAGGGGGGGTGGTGTACCCCTTTGCTGGATCAGCTGTGCTTTTATTACATAAAATCTCTAAGCAAGTTGATTTTGTGCACACACTCCAAGTACTCAAATACAAAGGCTTGGGATGATGTTTGTGATGAACAGTGGACAGGGGACATGAACTACGTCGTCCTCACCACCTCTCTCAAGGGCATCTTCACTGTTCACATCAAACTCATTTTAGAACAGAGTTTTTATGTCCTTTAGGAGTGGTTTCTTTTCCTGTCTACCTGTTGCTCTAAGAGGAAAAATGGATGCCATGCTTGATGTGGTATGTAACTGGTCAGCTGCAGCATAGGGGCTTCCAGTCTGAGTCATTTCAGCTGTGTTTTTACAAATGTGTGGGCATTTCTGCATGGCAGGTTTGATTAACTGGAAGTAGTGGCCTTAATAGCACAGAGCATCCTTTGTAAGCCTTGTTCTGCTGCTATCAATCTTTGACTCTCTTTCACCTTCCCACATATATGTGTGTTTCCATTTGTACTTCATTTGTACCAATCCCCATTTCTGCCTACAGCTCTGCAGCATCCAGCACGCAGGATGGCACAGAGTAGGCTCAGTGTGTGTATGAAGCAGGATGATAGTCCCTGCCCCTGTGTGTTGGCAATCTGACAAACACAGTGCAGAGGTATGCTCGAAGTAGGCTGTGGCTTTGAGGGATTTTGCCTTGAGAAATAACCAAGACAAGGATGAGCAGAATGTAGGGAGTAGAGTCAGGGGCCTCCTCCTGCTCTCTGCTTCATGGACCCAGCAGGAGAAATTGGGGTTGCTGCTTTTGCCCAAAGCCCTGAGGCTGGGGCTGGAAGCTGATGTGTCCCAAGTGTGCAGATCTTGCATGTCCTTGCCTGTGTGGCTGGAGAAAGAGGTCCCCAAAACCCCCTGGGGCTGGCACTGCTGTCACCTTGTGCCTGGCTGGAGAGATGCCTGGGCACAGTAGTCTCTGCCCTCGGCTCACTCTTCTCCACAAAGTGAGGTTGAACACAGAAATGTTATCTTGGTGCTGCTGCTTCCTCTCTCCTTTTCTGTGTGCCTCTCTTGTGTGTTCTTTGTAAGGAAACAATAACAAAAAGAAGGAAGAAAAGCTAGGTTTTCCTGTGCTGTGCAGAGGAACCAGTACCGTGACCACATCATGTTTCACCTCAGGTAACTTTTTCTCCTTTTGTGCCAAAAGGGGTGTTTTTTACCAGTGTTAGTGCCAGTTAAAAGATGATAAAGCCAGAGAAGGGGGTGTCTTACCAGGTCTTCTTATGACTTCAAGGAAGAATAATGACATGAATGAATGAAAAAGGTTCATTTAATGTTGCACATCTCCTGTGACACGGCTTTTTTTTTTTTTTGTGTCATCTTTCTTGATCTACATCGGCGACAAAATGTTGGAAGATTTCAGTGGCCACTGTAGCAGAGGGACTGTGCTGGGATGATTCCAAANAATAGGAGATGTGTGTGGTTTGTGTTTTTTTTTTTTTTTGTGTCATCTTTCTTGATCTACATCGGCGACAAAATGTTGGAAGATTTCAGTGGCCACTGTAGCAGAGGGACTGTGCTGGGATGATTCCAAATCCTCACCGCTCCACCTGTTTGATACTGGAATCAGGAATAAAGATTTTATAAGCTTCTCACGTGTTTTTAGAGCTAACTCCCATGCCTCCTCCCAGCTTCTTTTATCAACAACTTTCCCACACCAACCAGCTTCAGGGCTGGTTTCTGCCCAGACACAAGGCAGCGTTTTCATCCCCTGATTTCCCAGCTTGCTCAAACTGTGTCTGCAGGGCACCTTTGTGTGGCACCAGCCAGCCTTTCATAGATCAGACATTGATGTGAAGCTGATCCTGATGGTTTCCAAGGGAAGTATATCTCCTTTCTACACGTTGTCCAACAGCCACTGGCTAACTGCTCCTCAGTGAGGGCCCTGGGCTTGCTGTCCCCTTGCTGCTGCTGAGGCTGTGGCAGAGCAGAAGAATTCCCTTCACCCCTACCACAAAAATGAATCCATCCCACTAGGATGGATGTAGGTGCTGGAGTTGAACTCTCTGGGTGAACACTGAAGAGGATGAGGGCTTCCAGCTGGGTAGATGGGTTTCAGGGGTGTTCCTGTGTTTTAGTGCGCATTTTCCTTGTCCCTGCCTGTTGTCCCCGCCTGTTGTCCCCATCCCGATAAAATGCTGCATTGAGAGGTGCTTCTGCCTGTGGTTTTTGTGCCTGTGCTAGAAATGAGAAGTGCTGGGGTAAGAGTGGGAGGAGGGCACAAGGGCTGTGCTGACACGTCCCACCACTGCCTGCTCACAGCAGAAAATCCTTCCACCTTGCAGGAGCTATCATTAGACAAGGGGACATTGGATTTTTTTTTGACCTGAAAATGAACTTTAGGAGGATTTTCCTAGTCAAGAGCCTGCTGCTTTTGTTTCCGAGTATAAAATGTGAGTTTTTCTTACCCTTTTTCTGCATTTTCAGGCTAGCATTGTTAAACTTGCATTTACAATGGTGGGATGTTAGTGATAAGAAAACAGTTCTACTTTCCCAGTGAGTGAAGACCTTTGGGTTATTATTTGATTTAATTTTCAACTGGGGGAGGGCAGGATCTGAGTTTCCTATTCCAGTTATAATAATAAGCTCTAAACAGTTTTGGGTTTAAGTTAATGAGTCTTAATTTGACGCATGTATAATGAGAAATGTCATCATGTAGTTTTCTCTCTGCCCTCAAGTTAGCTTGTACTACATTACAGAGCCAGTTCACTGTGCATTATCGCATGTAATTTCCTTTTCTTATCAAAGACAAGTGAACCTTTTGAAAGTGCAAATTATATTCTTTCATAAATATTAACAGCATGTGATATATCAGTGTCTTCAGTGGAGCTGAAGAAGTCTAAGATGTGAAAACAGCAAGCAAATACATATGTCTTTTATATTTTGCATATTATTGCTCTCATTTTTAAAAGTATTAATATAAAAACTTAATTAAGGTGTTAACTCATAGATTAGAGAAATGTAGAAGAGATGGGGGCAATACAATCATACATGGATGTTTTTTTCTCTGTTCATTCCATTACAGGTTGTGTGTATGGCTGTTTAATGCTCTTTTCCTCCAGAACAAAATTAATAGTTAAATATTTTTGTTTGTTTTGGTATGTGATATATGAAACATCTTCCTAGGCAGAAATTATGATTATTTCCTTGACTGGAAAACTCTTTTCAAAGGCTTCTGTAGTTCTCTACAGTGACTACGGGAGCTTTTCATTTTAACAGTTTCTTGTGACAGTTGGGTGTTTCTGCCCCTTGGAGCACATTTCAGTTGGCATTAGCAGAAATGCTGTTAGTTTAACTAAAGGGATTTCTAGTATCATATGTGTGGAACAATCAGCTTTCTATTAGCAAGACTATGGAGATCAGATAAATGTGCAGAGATATGTCCAGGTGGTCTATCCATAGAGATGCCATTAAACTAGCCTTGAAAACTTTTTTCTGTACTTCCAGAAAGAATAAATGATAGTATCTGTTATTCAAGTAAGTCCTATTACTAGCTCTATATACCAGCGCATGACTGAGCAGAAAGAAGTATCATAATTCAGATATTTGGGCGTAATCTGCAGTGACATCTGTGTGGAGGATAGCTGCTTCCAAGGCTTCATTTCAGAACCTTTCATTAGATGCGTCAAATTTATTGTAAGAAATGCTATAATGAAATAACAGCCCCTGCCTAGATGGGGGTCAATTGCTGGAAGCACTTCAGTATTAATGTTCTTGTTGCAGAGGTGCACTGTTTTAGTTCTTTGATTATCTGTAGTATTGTTGATTTTATGAAATGGCAACTGGGTTTTAGATTCCTCTCTGTGACATAGTTTAGCATTGTCCTAGATACAAGGAATGAAGGACTGTAATGAAAATATCCATAATATAGTTTCTCTATGTGGGGAAAAAAATGCTTATAATATAAAAAATTAGAGCAGAATCAGCTCTACCTGGTGATATGAAGGGAAATGCCCTTGTGCTGACTGGTTTTATCCTGTAAATTGTGATGAATAAACATAAGAAAATGACAAATGAAATAAGCACTGGCTCTGAGCACCCATTCAGTTGTCAGTGAGTTTATCCCGCCTGACACTTGTGAACACTCTTTTACATCCCCCTGCAAAGGAGGCATGGAGACAGTTCCTTGAAGTGCCCTCCCAGTAGACTTTGTACTCCAAAAGAACTGGCTCACTGGAGACGGGCCTGGCAAAGGCTGAGAAGGAGCCTGGAGGGCAGAGGGCAGCCTGCCCAGGTACAGCCCAAGAGTACATCATCTCCATGGGTAGTAACATGATTGGCAGTCTTGGCTTTCCTGAGTATGTTCTTCAGCAGCCACATGCCAGGCGCTGCCCAGTAGCACTTTTGGGAAGCACCTACTCTTACCTGTGTTGGGGAAGGGACATCTGCAAAGAGAAAAGATTTATTCGGCCTTTGCTTCTCTCCTAGTGTCTTCAGTGCCTGATTAGTTCACAGGATACGGTTAGCTGTATGTTTCTACATGCCTTACTTGCCACATTGTGATCCTGTGCTAGAAGAATCAAGTGGATATATTCCACTGGAGCAGGGTGTCCATGATAGGTGAGGGGGGGACACTGCAACCTGGCAGCACTGTGTCTGCCTCTAGTTCTGTGCTTTACACCCACTCACTGCTTGACAAGGGCTATGATTATTATTATTATTATCATCACTGTCATCGCTGAACTGATCCTAATGTTCATGGCCACTAATAGTTTGTGTTCTTGCTGTCCACAGTAATGTTTGCAGTGATGGGTGCTCTGAGTACCAGCCTGTGCCATGTGCAAAACCAAAATGACCTTATTTTCAGGAACAGTTAAGGCTGGGGTTAAGTTCAGGGGCATCCAAAATCATGCCAAATAAGTCGGCCAGAGTATAAAGCCAGCTTTTGAAAGCTGGACTCAGCTTCCTTGGCTATCAGCTAAATTGTGTGCTGACATTTATCTAATGAATGATCAAGAGGTGCTTTAGACCAGGGGAAAAAGACAGCATCAGTAATGCAAAGAGGCTGAGGGAACTCAAGGTGTGTGTGTGTGGGCTGGCTAGCAAGTGAAGACCTTTTGGATCACCACTGTGGCTGCTGAGCACTAAAGTGAATACTGCTGGAGACACATTGACAAGCTGGTTGTGCGTCCTTTTACAGGTTCTGTCACCAACTGGTTTTATGTGGCGGTGAATGAGTCGGCTCTTCTCAGCATCACTGCTGCTGGGAGTGTATATGATGCAACGTGGATGAAAGACAGAAAAAGGTTGCTTCAGATAAAAGACAGGAAAGTTAAGTACTATGTGAACAAGGAGCAATGCAGGTGCAAAGTATTCCTAAATGGGACTCTGCAGATAGAGCAGGCAGTTAAAGAGGACAGTGGAAATTACACGGTGACTGTTTACGAGCAGAATGGAAAACGGAAGGCAGAAGAACACACAATGTTCATTGTTCAGGGTGAGTTTTTGCTCTTCCCATGCAATTCTTATCACAGCTGAATAAGACTTGGTATTTCCACTCTCTCCTACAGCCTTTCCTGTTCATTGTAGCCCTTTCTGCTTTTCTAGGTTTTTTTTTTTCGGGGAGGCGGGTGGGACGGGGGGGGGGATGCAACACGGGGCCGGACGGACACGGTGAGATGCACCTCCTTCCTCCTGCCACTGACAGCAATCTGGATCTCTTCCTCCTTTACTTGCTTCTGTTGATGCCCTCTGGTCCCCTGCTTTTTTCTGGCTCCCCTCCTTGTTGTCCACCATGTTTTCNTTGGGGGGGGGGGGGGGGAGGGGGGGGGGGATGCAACACGGGGCCGGACGGACACGGTGAGATGCACCTCCTTCCTCCTGCCACTGACAGCAATCTGGATCTCTTCCTCCTTTACTTGCTTCTGTTGATGCCCTCTGGTCCCCTGCTTTTTTCTGGCTCCCCTCCTTGTTGTCCACCATGTTTTCACATGTGCCCAAGCAAGCAAACATGAGCACATCACGGGGAGTGTGGACAACCCCACTACAGCATCTCAGGTAGTGCCTTGATGGGGCCTGAGCTGGCATGTAACTATGCAGGTGGGGTTGTGCTCCCAGCAGCATCCTGCTTCCAGAAACCTCTCTTGTGGGAGCATAACAAGCACTTCTGGTGTTATTTGATGGGTAGTGAGCTATGACTTTTGGTGTCCAATCAGTGCTCCAGGTAGGTGAGCACCTTGTACTGCATCTGCCAGTTCCTGAGAAGAGCTCAGGAGCCCAGGTGCCTGTATTTATGTAATGCAGGTGCCTGTATTTATACAATGCAATCCCACTGAATTTTTGCTCTAACATAAAAAATAGCCAGCAATCACTTCCTCTGACAAACAGCATAATAGCTGAATTTCCAGAGACAGAAGACTTCTGTACCCTATCCTTGCACCACAAATATAAAGATTGCTCTGTTTGAAGAACGCTTAAGCACCTGCCTGGGGATTTCAGCTATGTGGGTTCCAAACATGAAGGCATCCTCCAGTCCTGTGCTGTATCTTGTCCTGAGTGATAGAATGGTAGCAGTCCAAGGCTTTTGGGATGAATAAGAAAGGTGGGATGGCTATTCTGCTCTCTTACAGATGCTGTCACCTTTACAGACTTCTAAACTGTGGGGCATCATGGGGTTTATTTTTCCCAACAATGGAATGATTTTGCTCTTTCTTCTTCAGCCAGGGTGCACGCTTCTGCCAACCTCTAGAGTTTGTGGGCACCAGCTGGCACTCTGGAAGTGTTGTCTTGATATGGCAGCAATGACATCTGGAATAACTTCAGCAGGGTTTCTGCAGTGGGAAGCTCTGTGGCTAATGAACTGCTGAGCAGCAAGGGTGTCTCACTGCTTTGGGAATTACTATTGCAAATGGCCTGCAGATTCAGGAAGTCATCAGGGCCTCATGATATTTACTCATGCTTTAAGCCACTGAGCTCTCATTGGGGTGTCCTGGGTTAAATTTCAGGTTAAGGTTCCAACCCAGGTATGTGCTGCATCATTTCATCATTTTCATCTGCTGTGCAGCAGAGAGGTTTCCTTACCTCCAACACACAGCTTTAGAAGTAAAGTCCTTTAGTAACTGTTGGGTGCTCGAGCAATTTGTCAGTCAGATTATACTTTTATACAAACCTAATAGCCCTTATTGGCTTTAAAATGTTTGATCTCAATAACTTATCCCACCTGTAACTAGAGGTGACCCTGGCATGGCTTTATTTACCTGGTCTAAAAGGTAAGAATTAACTTTTTTCCCATCTGATACCCCTGCCAGTTTGCTTTACTGCCTGTTTCAGTGCCACTAGTGATAGAGAATCTGGAACCAAAATGCAGTTAGCTGTTTGTGGGATGTAAAAGGAGACAGAAATCAGTTCTTTCTGTCATAGTCTCATTGAGAGCTAAGAAGTGTCTCTGTTTTGTGTTTTCTATTGTTTTGATGGGTTTTCATGCTGTTGCTGTTGTGCTAGTTGGGTGCTGTTAGTAGTACATAACCATCACAAGCAGTTTTTAGTCCTGCCTTAGAAGAAGTCTCTCTTGATGGCCACAGGCAGATTAGAACCAACTTCGTTTACATCAAAACATTGGGGTGTTGGAGGGGGCTGTAGCTCTGAGTCCCTCCCATCCACTGCCTCCCCTGAAAACACGACTTCCTCCCTTTGCCTGTCTGATTTGCTGGCTGTGGGCCATGCTCAGCCTGAAAGTAGTCCAGCCATGGTGGCACAGCTCTGCTTTGCCAGGTTAAAATATGTAGGTTAATATATTGTATTTTCTTTATTATGGCCATGTTACTTCTCTAGTAGAGGTCTAATTTGGTCTATATTCTTCTCTGGTCTCATTAGCTGGTGCTACTTGCTGCTTATTGGGTGCTAATACTCTGGTCTGCTTAATAATGGAGGTTTTCAAAAGGCAAACCATCTCAGATATGCCTGTGCCTTCTCTTCTTTTTCAGGGCCTGTCCCTCAGCCAATCCTCAGTGCTGAATGCATGAATAAAACTATATTTGTCAAGTGTGAAGTGAAGCAGAAGACTAAAGATGAAACATTTATAATAGAACTGACTCAAGATAAAAGCAAAAAGATACAAAAGAATGCAACGAGTTTGGAATTGCACACGCGGCATTCTGGGACATTCAGATGTGTTGTTAAGAACCAAGTCAGCGAAAAAATGGTTGAAAAAGTAACTAAGTGCTCAGGTAAAAACTCTGGTTTTGCCAGAATCTGCTAAAGTAGACCCACAAAGTGTGTCCCAGTTGTATCTGTAGGACTAGTCCAGGTGTCAAGAGCATCAATGGTTCCAGGTACCCAGTAGTGCAAGTCTACCACTGCCACAGTTACTGGCAGCTGATGCTGCTGTGGTAGCAGTGATGTGAATCATGCTTCCTGCTTGTCATTCCCCAGTCCTGTTGCATCTCCACCTTCTCCACCCTGTTGCTGCCAACCTCACTGCTACCCTTACAACATCCCTGCTTCAACAGCAGAAAGCCCAAGCTGGGGGCAGTGGGATGTGAGGTGGGCCACACTCCTTCTCTTCTCCTGTGGCTAGTGGTGTTTTTTCCCATCCTCTGAGAGGCCTGGGTGTCACTGGAAGAAGGATAGAGGGTTTTCTGGAATCAAGAGCCTTGTGGATGGCAGAGAGGCTCTCAGAGTGCACTGAAATGCTGTTTTCCACTGGAGGTGGTCTCCTGGGTAAACTAGCCCAAACATGGTGTCTTAATGAGGAAATGCTTTCTAAGGCTGCCCATCCCAGGGCACAAGACAGGCAAGCATGGGTCTGCCTGCATTGCTAGTATAGCCAGACATCAGCCATCAGCTAAATACTTCTATTTTGCTTCTCACCCTTGAGAAATGCTCTTCCTTCACAGGGTGAGTTGGGTGGAAGAGCTTGTTGTTTCTCACATCATTAATAGAGAAATAAAAGCTTTGCCACACTGATCTTCAAAATACAAATATAGCATTTCTAAGACATACACACACACACACACAAAAAAAAAAACCAACNTCTCACCCTTGAGAAATGCTCTTCCTTCACAGGGTGAGTTGGGTGGAAGAGCTTGTTGTTTCTCACATCATTAATAGAGAAATAAAAGCTTTGCCACACTGATCTTCAAAATACAAATATAGCATTTCTAAGACATACACACACACAAAAAAAAAAAAAAAAAACCAACCAAAAAACCCACAGGAAAACCTGTAGCACTTCCTACTCAAACAAAAACCCCTCAAACTTTTCTGTGTGGTGGCATGATTCTGCCAGCTCCATAGTAGATTACAAATCCCTCAGCTTGCAACTAAACCTCTTTCCAACCCTGCTGCGCTTCATGAACTTCTGGTCCTGCATTCGGGGCCTATCACCCTGAATTTTGACCTTTAGCAGACAAGGCATATTTCAGATGGGCTTCAGCTCAGTTGACTGCATTTAAGCATGAACCATGTGTGAATCTGCCAGAGCTCAACTTAAAGTCAGCTGGGAGAAACAGGCACGGAAATGGCAAAATACACCTCTGTGTACCACTGGCAGCTAAAAAAGGTGAAAACAGCCACATTAGTGAGGGCACTTGTCTTTTTTTTTTTTTTCA